>JAADXW010000065.1:0-45906 GCA_023337975.1 Phytopythium ostracodes
CCCCCCCCCCCCCCCCCCCCCCCCCCCCCCCCCCCCCCCCCCCCCCCCCCCCCCCCCCCCCCCCCCCCCCCCCCCCACAACAGCGCGGCAGGCTACGACACTTTAGCGCTGGACGTGGACGCGGAGCCCACGTCCGTGTGGCGGGACACGCGCGAGCGGCGAGGCTCGTACATGGACGACGTCACTGTGCACCCAGCGCCGCCGATGGACAGGCAGGTGTCGTACAATGCGGCGAGTCTGGCGCCGGCCGCGGACGTGACGTACGAGTCGGCGTTCCGGCTGATCCAACAGGCGGCGGACGCGGAGCGCGCGGGCGATCCGTTGCTGGCCATCAGACTCTATACTGACGCAGGGGAGGTGCTCGTCAAAGTGGGCGCGCATGAGCAGGACCCGTTGCTCAAGGCAGGCATCCGGGAGAAGGCCAGCGAGATCGTGAAGCGCGCGGAGGAGCTCGACGAGTGGTTCTACTCGATCCAGGAGAGCGCGCGTAAGGCGGTGCTGCCTCTGCAGCTGCGCATCCAGCGCACGAGCGTGCCACGTGTGCAGGAGTCGTGGGGTGCGCGCCGGCCGACGTTCTACCAGGCGGAAGAGCTCACTCACATGCGGTACACGGCAGTGACGACCAAGGACCCGTTCCGATTCACGGACGACGGCTTCCAGCTGCGCGTCGAGGAGATTGGCAAGCGGATTCGCATCTTCATCACCATCACCATGTACAACGAGGAAGGCAGCGAGCTCAAGGGTACGCTCTCGGGTATCGCTAGAAACCTGTTGTTCATGTCGAAGCAGTGGAGCGAGCGCGTGTGGGAGTCGGTGGTCGTCGCGACCGTCTCGGACGGACGCACCAAGGCGAGCGCGTCGTGTCTCGATTCCTCACGGAGATCGGGGCGTTTGACGAGGAGATCATGACGGTCACGAGCGCAGGTGTCGACGTGCAGATGCATTTCTTCGAGTCGACGGTCCAGCTCGTGCGAGACGACAACTTCGAGGCGTACTACCCTCCCATCCGGCTCATCTACGCGCTCAAGGAGAACAACGGCGGCGAGCTCAACTCGCACTTATAGTTCTTCAACGCGTTCTCAGAGCAGCTTCTGCCGACGTACACGGTGCTCATCGACGTGGGCACGGTCCCGGGGCCAAGTTCGATATTCAAGCTCATTCGAAGCATGGATCGGAATCCGCAGATTGGTGGAGTCGACGGGGAGGTCGCCGTCGACTCGCCCAACTACTTCAACCCGGTGGTCGCCGCGCAGCACTTCGAGTACAAGATCTCCAACACCACGGACAAGTCGCTCGAGTCGGTGTTCGGCTCCATCAGTGTGCTGCCCAGCGCCTTCTCGGCGTATCGATATGAAGCCATCCGCGCAGAGAAGGGTTCGGTCCTCTGCCCGAGTACTTCCGCAGTCTGACGACGTCGACGAAGGACTTGGGTCCGTTCAAGGGCAACATGTACCTGGCCGGGGATCGAATCCTCTGCTTCGAGCTTCTTGCGCGAAAGGGGAGGAACTGGACGATGCACTACGTCAAGGACGCGATCGCGCGCACGGACGTGCCAAAGACGCTCGTTGACCTGATCAAGCAGCGTCGGCGTTGGTTGAACGGCTCCTTCTTCGCTGGGCTCTTCGCGATCAGCAAATTTGCGCGTGTGGAAGGAGAGCGCGCACAGCGTACCGCGGAAGGCGGTGCTCACGGTCGAGTTTGCCTACTTGACGGTGCAGAACCTTCTTGCGTGGTTCTTGCTCAGCAACCTGTTCCTCACGTTTTACTACGTACTCACGTTGGCGCTGTACGAGAGCATGCCGGCGCTGCTGGACATCGTGTTGGGTATCTACCTGGCGATCGTTGGCGGCATCGTCGTGTTTGCGCTCGGCAACCGGCCAGAGAAGCGAACGGCCGCCTTTTACTCGTTCAGCTACGTGTTCATGGGTCTGGTGATGCTGGCGGTGTCGACGATCTCGATCTATGGGCCGATCGCGACTGTGGACGTGACCGACCCGCGTGATGACCTCGCTTCATGCCACGTATCGGACTTTGAGCTTGCCGGTGGTGTCGTCACCGCGCTCGGTCTGATCTTCTTGTCGGCGTTTCTCCACGGCGAGTTCTCGGTCCTGCTCAGCACGATCCAGTATTACTTCATGCTCCCGACCTTCGTGGTACGTCGACGGCGCAACACATAGCTTGCTACGTCCCTTGTACTGACGATGTTTGCGTGTTGTGATGTAGAACATTCTCGGCATTTACGCGTACAGCAACCTGCACGACCTGAGCTGGGGCACCAAGGGCCTGGAGTCGGCAGGCGGTCACGGAGACACCGCCAAGCCTGGCCAGGGCGGCAACCTCAAGGAGATGGTAGCGCTGCAGAAGCGCATCGAGGCCGAGAAGCAGCGCGCGGCGCGCGAGAAGGAGAACGTGGACAACAGCTTCCGCGCGTTCCGGTCGGGCCTGCTGCTCTTCTGGCTCGTCACGAACGCTCTGTGGATGTGGAGCACGACCAACTGCGTGTCCAGCTCGTGCTACCTCAAGTTCGTTTCGTACGTGCTCGCCGTATTCAACATCATCCGGTTCCTGTGCGCGAGCGTCTTTCTGATCTTCCGCATCCACCGACGGCTCCATGGCGGCGCCGGCGCCGGCGCCGGGGCCAACGGCAACTACCAGAATCGCCTGCCCGACGAGTGGCAGTCGCACTACAAGCGCTCGAGCGACGCTGCGGCCAGGTGGAACGACTCCGCCCAACAGCAGCAACAGCAGTGCCAGGTGGGGATCGCGATGCCCGCGTCCCCCATCGGGTCGGCGCCATATCAGAGCATGGAGCCAAGGCGCTAGATCGTGCCTTTTGATTATCAAATTTGAGAGTTCTTCGGCAACATTTATAATATGTTAAGAGGTTATGTACACTGTAGAATGCTTATTTTTATATTATGTTACTCTCGGAACTGTCTAATTTTATAATTGCATTTTGGTGAGGTATGTTTTCACCTCTAAAGTTCAAAACGTCATCAAGAACGAAAGTAAAGGGGGGCCGCGCAATGGCGGGGGGCAACATGTCGCCGCATTGGCACGACCCGATGCACTGCGCCTTCCTCGTTGCGGCGCTCACGGCGCGCGGGGCCACGCTGTTCATGCGCCACGCCGGCGTGGGCTTCGTGACGCTCGGAATGGGTGCGTTGCGGGTCATTTGATCGTAGAGAACGGCTCGATTCGCCGTCGCTAACGAGGGTTTCGCGATGATTTGCAGCGCTGATCGCGCTCGTGGGAGGGCTTTTCTTGCACGTCATCATCCCCGTCACGGCTGACACCACGCTCCAGGTGCATGTCGTTCTGTGATTGCCGGTGTCCTTGCCACAGAACCATGCTAATGATTGGGCGTTTGGCGCGATGCAGCTTGTCGTCCATGTCGCGGTGGCCGTGTTCCTGCTCTTCAATATTTATTTCAACTACGCGCTGTGCATCGCCACCGACCCGGTACGTTCCGTCGTTTGTCCGAGTACCAGTAGGAGAATGACCTCTTCTTCTTGGCAAGCGACTGACCCGTCGTCTCCTGCAGGGAACAATCCTTCCGAAGCAGTACGATGATGTGTCCGAGGACGAGTGCAGCGATGCAAGCGACGACATTGAAGACGCAGGTGAAGAAGAGGGAGAGGACGAGCTGGAAGCAGACGGACAGCAGCGAAACGGGTTGCTACCGCGCTTTCGGGCGAGCGCGAGCATGGCGCCCGTGAGCCTGGCAGACCCGCAGAGCATCCACGTGATCATGCAGCGCCGCATGTACAGCGTCGGCGCGGCTGGGTCAACCACGTACTGCCGCCGGTGCCGCCTCTTCCGCCCGGTGCGCGCGCACCACTGCTCGGTGTGCGATAAGTGCATTGACCAGATGGATCACCACTGCCCGTGGGTCAACAACTGCATCGGTCGGTACAACTACCGAGTACGTTCTGCTCCGTTCTGACAATCGCGAACACTCGCCGCTGTATGGGCTGACGCTTGTCTGCGTGCAGTACTTTGTTTGCTTCCTCGTGTGGCTCGGAGTCGGGTGCTACTACGCCGTGCTAACGTCGTTCACGCCCGCGTACGGCGAGCTGAACCGGATGCAGTACACGAAGGTGATGCAATGGTTGTAGCGCGCACGTTGGCACGTGAATGTGAGCTATTCTCACGCATACTGTGCTGTCACCGTGTAGCTCGCCAACCTGGCGGCTGCGCCACCTCTGCGTTGGATGAATGCCGACCCGGTCGCGTTCCTCCAGTTTGCGTTTGGCGTCTCGTGCTCCGCCGGCATCGCCGTCTCGATCCTAGGCGGGTGGCACTGCTACCTCATCGTCACCGCCCAGGTCCTACTCATGCAATCAACGATTGCCCTGGCGGGGTATGATATTGTGTGCTAACATTGTGCATTATCTTTTGATTGCAGACGTCGGTCGAGCTGCAGATCAACCGGTCGCCTCGGAATCGCCGACTGCACGGCGGGCGCGTCATCAGCCCGTACACGACGGGCACCGTCCACGGCAATTGGGAGCTAGTCTTCGGCAAGTGCCGATACAAACTGCTGTCCTTGCTGCCAAGTACGCGGTTGCCTCCCGGTGATCGGACACGTAACACCGCGCGCAACTTGTCTAAGGTCGCGGCCGCTGCTATTCGGTGCGAAGAAGCGAGGGAGACGACCTCCTCAGTCGAAGAGATCGTGTGATAGACAACCCCCGGTGAACTAACCGACCAAGGCAGCTCAATGAACAGTCTAGATGAGTTCTCTACGCGAACGAGGATGCATCGGGCCAGCCGCCTTGCGCAGCGGCACGGCTCCTTCCGCTCTCATTTGATGCACTCCGATTATGGTTGACCACCCTCCGGAAATTTTCTAACTAGCCGCCTCGACCGAGCCGCGGCGCGAGAAGGTATAAATGCAATACACGTCGCTCATCTCGTTGAAGTGCAGCGTGAAGAGCTCGGCGGCGGCCTCGTTGTTGACCAGCGGGTTCTCCTTGTACGAGTCGGGCACGATGTCGATGTGGCACTCGAAGCCGCGCGCCTGCATGGCGTCCTTGAACTCGACCAGCGAGTGCCGCGCTTGCGACGCCACGTGAACGAACTTGCCCGACGCGGATAGCAGGCCGTCGACGGCGTTCACGAGCACGGGTACGATTTCTTGGTGGTACACGAGATCCGATCCGAACACCAAGTCGAACGAGGCGGAGCCGTCCTCGCTCGCTCCGTCACGCGACTGCTTGGCCGGCCACGTCTCTGGCCGCGCCCAGTCGATTGCCGCCACTTCGATAGCCTGCTGGATCGATGACTGACCCTGTTTCTCCATGCGAGCACGGATCGCCTTGCAGTCGACCTTGTGCTTCTTCCACGCCTTCTTCTGACACTCGCGAGAGCAGTACGACACGGACCGGCATCCGCCGCACTTCATGAGTTTGCCTTCCGGATTGTCAGCCGTGAAGCGCTGAACCGCTCCGCAGCGCGCACAGCCCTCGACCTCTTCTTCTTCCGGCTCGGCGCTTTTCTCCTCCTCTTCCGTGCGCTCGCGCTGTTGCTTCTGCCAATTCGCCTTGACCTCCTTGTTGAGCTGCACGTTGTGCTCGAGATTGCGAAGCGTGTGGTCGAACAGATCCGAGAGGACGATGCGGGTCGCGTTCGTGTACAGATACGACGCGACGCCACTGACGCCGCAGCCCGAGCCAAACTCGCACACCTGCTTACCGTCGAACTCGGCGCGGTGGTCGATGATCCAGCGGCTCAGGATGAGCGCCGCCGACCAGATGGACACGCCCGTGATGTCTTCCTCCGCGGTGGTGCCGAACGCGTCGCGGCTCCAGTCCAGCGCGAGCTCGCGTGCCTTGAGCGTCGGCAGCGACGAGTCGAAGCTGAACTCGAGCGTGGTCTCCTGGATGATCTTGGGCGAGTCGCTGCCGCCTTCTTCGTCGTCCTCCTCGTCCTCTTCGCGAATGCGGGTCTTGTCCATGCCCGACCCGGCCGCGAGCCGCTCCTCCGTCGCCGAGCTGTGCTCCAGTAGCGCGCCAACTGCTCATGATTGTTACGCGATGAGTTAGGCGCTGGTATCATCACAATGGGGAACTGGAAAGTGGACAAACACGTACGGATCTCCGTGTCCTCGCACTGGAACGCCTCCGTAACGCAGCCGCGGCCAAAGCCGTTCTGCGCCAGCACGTCAATGTCCGGGACGCCAGCCAGCAAGATCTTGACGATCTCCAGGTGCTTGTTCTGCACGGCCCAGTCTGCATATATCAGTCACAAACCACGAGCGGTTATGAGCAAAGCAAATCAACGACGCCGCCTGTAAGAACGACGGAAACACCGTACGCAGCGGGGTGTTGCCGCTCGCGTTGGCCACGTGCCGCGCGCCGTTGGCGATCAGCTCCTTGGTGCAGTCCGCATGTCCGTTCGCACACGCTGCATACGTTTTCCCAACCGCGTTAGCCGACTCCATAGCCATTAACACGAATCATGGCAACCCCATTGCGGACGCACCCATGTGCAGCGGCGTGTTGAGCGTGCTCTCCTGCACAAAGTTGACCAGCGCGTCCTTGGCGTCGCCCTCCGCGCCCTGCAGCGCCACGCGCAGCGCGTCCACGTCGCCGAAGCGCGCGCTCGTCAAGGCTGCGTCCGCCATTCTTCCTGCTTTTGTGTGATGCGGTTTCTGGGATCAAAACTCGACCGTCCTCTCTCTCCACCCAATCCGTCCACCGTCCCCGCGAGTGGAGCGGACGACGGATAGGGGTATGCTTCCAAGTTACCCCTCGCTTTACAAACAAGCGCGGAGAGTTGACTTTCACTGTGAATTGCATATTATATGTGTGCATGTCATGTTCTTGTATGCGGATTCGTTAAAGAGGGGTCTCTTCGCTTGTCAAATAAGGCGACGAGCCAGCAGCAACGGCAACCTGGACGCCACACTCGGTTGCCCTTCAATATCGAAATCCACACACAAGACATCATCCTCGTCACCTCCGATATACGAAGGCCCGAGAAAGGATATGCGGCGCTGCGTTCGCGCTGTGCTGGCGTCGTGGCTGCTTCTCGAAGGCGTCCGCTTCCCCTGTGCTGGTGCGGCGGCGCGGCTTCCTCCGCCGCCGAGGCTGAGCGCGGAGCAGGTGGCGGCGTGGCGGCGCGAGGTCGTCGGTCAGTTCCTGGATGAGCGTCGAGACATGGAGCCGCTATGTCTGTACACGTTCGACGGCGCGCTGGACGACGTGGTGAAGTCCCTGGACGTGGTAGACACGCAGGTGTCGCGGGTGCGCGGCCACCTGCCTGGGCGGTGCCCGTTCGGCGACCTGAACGCCGACCCGGCCCTCGTCACAAGCCTCAACACGAACGCGAGCTCCTTCCAGCTCGGCGTGCACGTGGCCGAGGCCCCCGACAAGAACCCGCTGCGCGTCCAGATGGCGTCGACCGAGGTCGTGTCGGCGCGCGAGTTCTTCGTCCAGCACGTCACGACAAAGGACACGAACTACGACTCGAACGGGTTCGTGCAACTGGTGGCGACGCTCTTCTCGCTAGGAAACAAGACGATCCGGTCCAACGGCGTGGGTTTCGAGATGGTGATCCGCCGCCGGGCCCAGCAGAACCAGACCATGCCGCTGTTTGCCATCCTGAACGACCTCGACGCATGCGCGGACGCTGGCTTCCGACTCGACGTGTCGGCCCACCAGGTGCTCACGTTCACGTACAGCCTGCCCGCGACGACAACCAAGGAGTCCAAGTGCCTGATGCACCGCTTCACGAGCAGCGCGCCAGACAAAACGCCGTGTACGCTGCCGCCGGTGGAAGACCCGGTTGAGAGCACGCCGCCCGTCTACATCATGTTCACGCTCAATCCGAGTGAGGAATTCAACAAGTGGGCCGGGGTGTTCTACCTGAGCTACATCAATGCGACGACCCAGGAGCGCGTTGACTGCAAGATCAAAGACGTGCTGGGTCTGCCCGAGAACACGTACCTCACGGAGCAGGAAATTGAAGGCAGCTACCGTCTCTACTTGGGGAATCACCCGCGCAACCTGAGCTCGCCACGCGAGCGCTTGTACTCCCCGAAGGCGCGTGAATACCGCCAGTTCGGCGGAGAATGGACTAACCACAATGCGACCACGCGGCTGCGAGAAGCGCTGCGTACCAAGCTGATGCAGATTCGAGGACCCGAGATGCCCAAGGCGATGCGAGTGATCAAGTCTGGCTCGTATGCGTTCAACATCCTCGGGTTCACGTTTCCGCCGGTCAACGAAGACACACCGTTCGCGATGATCCGAGAGAAAATCGAGGAGGTCAAGACGAAACATGGCGACGCGATCATCGAGCACTTGATGGAGACGCTGCGGAAAACGGTTTCAAAGGATGAGGAGAAGGGGGCCAGCGCCACAGTCTCCCAAACGCCTGAGCTCACCCGACCTGTGGACTTCCGGGAAATGGCACGAAACAAGTCAGAACAAGAGCTCGCAGCAAGGATGAAGCTCGCACTCACCAACGGTGAAGGGGCCACTTTCGATCTCTTCCACTTTGCCATCTACGACAACGTGCCGACCGACAAGCGCTTCTGGCGGCTGTTGTGGAACAACAGCGCACAGCCATTCCGTGCGTCCCCGTTTCATCAGTTCCCGGCTCCCGTGTACAAGCAGGTTATCGAAGAAAACGAGACGAAGCTCTTGAGCCTCACGCAGCTACACTCGGTCTTCAATGATGTACGTCTGGAGCTGCTTTCGCTACCAGAAGCGGGAAAAATGTTCTTGTTTCCCAACAAATCACTCCTGCACAAGGAGAACATGGCGGCGTTTTCGCAAATGCCGCTCGAGTACCAGCGACTTGTCTACTACGCACCCGACTCCGGCGCCAACAGCGGTACTCGATGGCGGGGCTCATTCAAGACGGACCCGTACGGGACGATTCGTTATCGGATCATGGACAGCGTCGTCGACAGGAACGTGAGCTCCAAGCTGAGAAACGCTTCGCTGAACGTCTTTGTGAATGGCAAGAATGATCCGCCGCGGCCACGAGCGTCGGTTCTCAACGTCAGTGTTAATCCCAACGTCCCGGTCTCCTTGGTACTTGATGGCGACGACCCTGACGGACCCAAACCGCCGGATGACCCCCTGTCGGAGAAAATCCTCGATTCCGACGACCCAAGTCTATTCGACAAGGCAACGGCGAAGATGATGGCCATGGTGTCAGGGCAGCCATTTCCACCACAGCCCCAAATCGTTCAGATCGCTCGGTTCCCGCGGTTTGGAACGCTCTTTGACGTGAGTCTTTGCAACTGGCAAACGGCGTACATGGTGGCAGACGCGACTTTGCTTCAAGACTGCCAAATCGAGTCCAGCACGAGCGCAGTCTTCCCCACCCGTCTCGTCTACGTGTACCGAGGCTGGGGGCACCAGAGCACTGCTACCCGAGACGTCCAGCCTCTCCGCAACAACAGCGACGGGTCTCCGCTCGATTCGATGCAGTACCGAATCAGCGATGGCGACAAAACCGTCTTCTCGGAGCTGGTGACAATCAATTTCTTTGCTGCATCGCCTCGCAACAGCACTGCGAAAACGCCCAGCAGAGCATCCAAGGAGCTGAATATTGCAAAAGTCGTCAACATGAGCGAAGACTCGTTTGCGGTCATCGCACTTGCCGAGGCGGAGCCTCTAGGTGGAGCGTTGAGCCCTCAGACGCGATACGAAGTGACAGCACTTCCAGCGCACGGATCGCTCTTCCAATACCTCGACGTGAAGCAGTTGCCACCAGACGTGCAGAACACGAGCAATGAGAGCCACGCGAGCGGCGTCTTCTTGCTTCAAGATGGGTTTGCCGTCGGTGACCGACTGCCATCGTCTCGTGTGCTGGTGACGGACCCATTGGGGCGGCTTGTCTACGTCCCCGAGCGAAACTACTTCAACGCCGAGGCGAGCACCCCGTACGGAGCTGAAGAGCTGCCCTTGGACTTCTTCGAGTACAAGTTGGTCGGATTTTCTCAAGCCGGTGATTTGTCGTCGAAACGGCAAACATTATTTACCGCCCACGACGAGAGCGCCATCCAGCTCGCGAACCCACGATATCCCCGGGTGGTCAAGATGCGCGTGGTCAATGAGCCAGATCCGATCGTGATCTTGCCGCCTTATGTCACAAAGGCCACAGTCGGACGAGGAGAGCACGTGCCTGTTCCTCTCTCGTTCGAGGACCCAGACGGCTCCTTTGAAGGAGGGCGCTACGAGGTCGAGCTGGAGGCAGATGGAAAAGGTTTCGAGTTTCAGCTCCCGCAGCAAATTTACGAAAGCGATGCCATGGCACTATGCGATTACGAGCGACCCTGCTTCATTCAGCGCGACATTGGCGACACGGAACCGCACACCAAGAACGACAGCACGCTGACGTATATCGTGCACGAACCGCTTCCCGTCAGCAACAAGGTGCTTGTGTCGGGAACCTTCCGGGCGGTACGGCGTGCGCTGGCTGCGCTTGTTGTGCGCGACACCGACAGGTTTGTATGGGACAAATCACACACCTGCCTCTTCACGTTCACGGTCGAGAGAGCGAACACAAGCGAGTCGCGCCGATCAAGCGAGACCATCAGGGTAGCGTTTGCGGCTCAGAGGGCGACCCCAAAGGTGAGGGGGATATTCGCACACTTGGCGGCCCGGATCACCCAATGGCTATGGACCGGCGGCTTCGTGTCCCTGTTCGTCATTGTCTCGCAAAACCTGCCGTGCTGTGCAACGGGCTTCTGCTGCTGCTTTCGCGCCAAAGCTCGACGCAAGCAGCGCAAGCGATTCGAGCAGAAGCGGCACGAGTTCCAGGACCGGGTCGCTCAAAACGACTACGAATACTCATTGCTGATCGTTGAGCTCGCGGATGTGATCCTCCAGCCTGACCTGCTCGTGGCTATCAGCCTCGTTCGGAGCGTCGAGTTTTGCCGTACCCCGACGAGGTGCAGACTAGAGCAAGTGCTGTGCCTCAACAGCTTGCTGCCGGTGCTCGAAAGCGAGCGACAAGGTACGCGCTTTGTGTTTGGGCTCATCCTTCTCGAGTTCCAAAAGGCGAGCGAAGAGATCGGCTACACTGTGCAAGCCTTCGACGACCGCTCATTTCTCGAATACCCCAGCGTCGCAAGCTTGGCGCTGTCGACTTTTTGTCGAATGGTTGGCAGTCGATGGCTTGCAGATACCCTGGAGCAGGTGCCGACCGCGAGTGAGACGACGCGAGCGGTTGATCCACTGGAGGTTGCAGATGAAGTGCTGGATCAACTCGCAGCTCACATCACTGACCTCCCGGTCGAGATCATCATCCTTTGCCGAACCCTTACAAAGCTGCTAGCGACTTCTGAGCATGCTGACAGCAAAGCCAAGTCCCAGCGCCAACTCGCAGCCACGCATCTCGTCTTCTTCAACCATTTCGTGGGCCCCGCGCTGCTTTCGGCTGGAGAAACGCGCATGTCGTCCTCAAGCGCAACAGGCCTGGATGACGGGCGAGATCAGGCGCTGGCGGCGTTGGCGCTTGCGCTAAGCCGCCTACCCGATAGGTGGTACAGGGACGGGAGCGCCCGCGACACCGAATTGACTGCGCGTATGACAACGACGATGAATTCATCAGGCGACGCTGCAACTCGCTCCTCTTCCTCGGGTGGCTCGCTCTCCAAGATCGCCGAAGACCGAGACTCGGAGTCCTCGCTGCTGTTTGACCAGCTCGAGATGATCGCCTGCCACTGCCGACTGCGATACGAAGCGCTGCTGCAAATGATCGCGGTCTCCGAAGACGTACAGAGTTCGTACGAGCCGCCAACCACCGGGTCCGCAGACAACGAGCTCATGGCGCTGTGCCTGATGAACATCCACTCGTACTTGGACACCCATCTCGGCGTGTTTCGCGAGCAGTTCAGGGTCTTGGTGAGTCGCCGCCTGTTCGCCTCGGGACTCGCGCCCAGCGTTGTCGAGTCATTGACCGAGGAAGACATCCAGAACACGGAGGTCCGCGTCGTGCGCGTCATGAGGGCCATGGGCTTCCCCATGATGAGCATGCACGCGCTCGTGGAGAACAGCAAGAGCGAGATCCTGTCCGACACGCTCGTCTGGAGCGGCTGGAGCCTGCGCGAGTGGAGCGAACGCTCCCACAGGGAAACCCGCAGCGTGAGCGAAGCACTTGTCTCTACACGGGGAAGACCCCAAGCGTGTCACGACGATGGACGCGGGCGACCTGGCTTTCCGCGCGCGCACTCTCTGGACTCCGTTCACGTGGAGACAGAAGACCGACAAGGCGAACAGCACCCCGAGCATCGCGACGCCGGCGACAACCGAACCATCGCGTTCCTATAGGCGCATGCATGCGTGGCGTGACTCAAGCGATGGATTATGATTTTGATCGAGTTTTGGGCCTTTTCGGCAATTACGGTCAATTATTACGAAGTAATTGAAAAAGGACCCGTCCATGCAGCCATACATGTTGTATCTATATATGTTGTATGAGCCCATACTTTAACAAGGTAATGTGATTGTATGTTGAAATTCTAGCGTGGTGCTTTCGCTCCCCCCTTGTCAACTTTCATTCGATCACCTTCTCAGACGAGAAAGTCCGCTCGCTCGCCTCTCGGGATTGCCAGCCGCCGCGCGGGCCGCCATGAGCAAGCGCACGGTGGTCGAGTGGTCGCCGCACGACGCATCGCTGTACGCGGTCGGCGCCGACAATCTGCGGCTGTTCGAGATCTCCACGTCCTCCTCCTCTTCTTCCGATGGCGCGTCCTCCTCCGCCTCCCAGGACGCCTCGCTGCTGACGACGCAGCGCAAGCGCTCGTTCCGCGTGGTCAAGATCAACGCCAAGGTCTCGCAGCTCAAGTGCCTGGAGTGGTACCCATTCGCGTCCAAGCCGCTGCTCATCGCCGCGGGCACGGGATCGGGCAAGGTCGTGCTGAGCGACTTCCAGGACCCGCGCGCGCGCTCGGCCCGCGAGTTCCTGCCCAAGTACAGCCGCCCGTGCCACGCCGTCGCCTGGAACCGCGCGGTGCCCAACCAGCTCGCCGCGGGCTTCGAGAAGGTGCGCAGCGACTTTTGCACGCTCGTGTGGGACCTGAACACGGCGCCGGGCGTCGCGGGCGGCGGCGCCAATGGATCCGCCGCGGCATCGGACGCGTCGGCAGTCGGTGGTAACGGCGGCAATCTCGAGTCCATGAGCGATGGCGATGGCGGGATGGACGGCTCCATGAACTCCAGAAAGAGTGTCATGTCGAGCGGCGGGGGCGTGGGGAACACGAGCGGCGTCAGCGTCGGCGTGGGAAGCGGCAGCAGCTTGGCGGCGGCCAACAGCAAGCCGGTGCACGAGTTGTCCAACTCGGAAGCGACCTTGGCGCTGTCGTGGGTGCCGCTGCAGCCGGCGTGTCTGGCCACAGGCACAGGCTTCAAGTGGCTCCGCATCTACGACCTGCGCACCAAGTCCACGCCGCTGAGCGTCGTCGCGCACAACAAGGCTGTGCTGGGCGTGGCCTTTGACGAGCACCGCCCCAACATCCTCGCGACCTTCAGCGACAGCCCGCAGGAGCCGGTGAAGGTGTGGGATATCCGCCAGCTTGAGGCGTCGGCGGGTCCGCTGCTCAACATCCAGCAGACGAGCAAGAACCTGTCCCAGGTGTCGTGGTGCCCGTCCAAGCCCGGCATCCTCGTGACAGCGTCGGCCGAAGAGAAGTGGATCTCTTTATGGGATATCTCTACGCACGAGACCGGCGGGTCGAACGTGCTCCGCAAGCCCTTCCGACGAAGGTACACGTCGGAGGCGCTGACATCTTTCTCGTGGCAGAACGTCGAGTCGCGCAACCCGCCGCGGCGCTCGGCGGCGATCTCAACCAAGAATCAAGTGACGGCGGCCGCGTTTCCGAATCGGCTCCTTACTGCATCGGTCTCCGGTGAGATTGAGGACATTTCGGTCCACGACTCGATGCCAGTCACAGTGTCATCGACCGGCGCGGTAGCGTTCAGTTGCGGGAAGCTGCTCTTCGGAGGGACGCCGAACGGGCCGGGACTCGGGACGGCGACTTCGAGCCGCCTTGCGCTTGAAGCGGGCATTGGTATTAACGCCGTCGTCGACGACGACATTTCCAGTCAAATGTACAAACTCGCCAAGACGGGCTACTCGATCGTGCTGTCCAAGAACCTGAAGCTGTTTAGCGATCGGACCTCGCGCGAGCGCCAGCTACGCCAGCTGTGGCTTTGGGTCGACCAGGTTGATGCGCTTCGACGAATCCAAGCGTCGCGGATTGCTCAGTCCAAAGTATCAAACAACGCAGGCGGGGCCACCTCGAACGTTGCGAACGCGGGAGCACTCCGAGGTTGGCCGTTCGATCCGAATGTGCTCGTGAACATTGGCATCAAGAACTTACTCACGGCGAATAGCTCGCTCGGAGATGCTAGCGGCGGATGGGAGACTGTGGGGGAGGAAGGGCAAGCACCTCGCCCGCCTCTGCCGAAGATCGCGTCGTTGATGAAAACCGACCCGGTTCTCGGATGCCAGTTCTTTGAAGGCCTTGGCCGTCGACTGAGCGTGCTAGCGTGCAACTGGGATCCTGACTGTGGGCAGGGGGCATCGCGGTCGTCCTCCTCCTCTGGGGGAGCGCAAGGCTTTGAAAACGCATCCGGGCGCGCAAACTTTTCTCTTAATAAGAGCAACTCGGGAGTATGGAACCCTCAGAAGCAGCCGTTTGACGACGGCGCTCCCGCTCTCCATCGGTCGTGGAACGAGAACGCGCGTTATGAGCTCGGCAACATCCTGAATCGCTGTGAAATGGATGGCCAGTACGCTCGGGCTGCGGCGATCGCCGTTTTCCACGGCGACCTGAATTCCGCGGTATTGTATCTGCAAAAGGGCGCGATGTGGCTGAGTCAGTCGCAGCATCTCAACATTGGCATCACGGCGCCGTATTCTTCCGACGTGCTGCAGCTGGCGGCGATGGCGGTGGCTGGTTACTCGTCGTCTACGGTCAGTCCCGCGGGCCAAGCGCTCTGGTCTGGTATGTGCCAGCAGTTGCTCAAGCGCGAAGAGATTGTGTCCAATAGCCAGCCACGGTACTTGCACGCCATGCTGGCGTTCTTGTGTGCTGCGAGCGCTTCCGCGAGTGCCAACAATAACTCGCGCGCTAGCCAGCCGCAGCCTGCTCGACGTGGGACCCCGCGACGACAATGGGGCAGCGTGGACGGGTTATCGGCGCTTGCTACCGCGAAGCCCGCATCTGCGGGCTCTTACTCTGCGATTTTGACGGATTCCACATTGCCGCTGAGCGATCGAGTCGCGTTTGCCTGTCGCTATCTCCCTGAAGACGACTTGCGCAACTACATCCTGCAACTGGAAGACGAAAGCGAGCGGTTCGGGCGGCTGGAAGGACTCGTGATCACGGGACTTAATGATGTGGGCATCCGACTGCTGCAGAAGTACTTGGACGCAACGGGCGATATCCAGACGCTGGCGCTGCTTGCTGCCCGCCTTCCTGCGTCGCAAGTGGCGCGGACACCGCCCATGGACAAGTGGATTCAAATCTACAAGGACCTGCTGAACCGCTGGCAGTTGTTCCACGAGCGCGCGCGCTTCGATGTCGGTCGCTCGCAGCTGGAAGACCTGCTGAATGGATTTGCGAGCTTCTCGCGCGATTCGGATGGGGAAGAGCTAACCGCGGAGCTGTCTGCGCCTTCGACGACGACAGTACCGCCTCAGCTGTTCGTGCGCTGCAACTTTTGCAACACGACGTTGTCACTGGCGAGCTTACTCCGGCTTGGCGGCTCGCATTCCTCATGGCTGAACCGGACGAAGCCCAAGCTCTCTTGCTGCCCGACATGCCGCAAGCCGCTGCCTCAGTGCGCGCTGTGCTTGCTCCCGTTCGGGTCGCTGAACCCGTACTTTGAGCTTGCGCACCGACGATCGAAGCAAACGGCCGAGGCAGTGAATGCGCTTGTCGGCACGGCTGGGGAGAGCGGGTCGGTGCTCAAGGACCCCAAAAGCGGCAAGAGCGAGTACGAGGACCTGGCGCAGCTGTCGAGTATCCCATTCGTCGAGTGGTTCACGTGGTGCCAGTCCTGCAAGCACGGCGGCCACGCCCACCACATTGCCGAGTGGTTTTCGTCCCATTCCGTCTGCCCTGTCACGGACTGCGACTGCAAGTGCCAGTTCCAGGACTCGCCGATCATGCTGAACGAGAAACAGAACGAGCGGCTCGCGCAGCAACAACGCGCGGCCGCGGCGGCGGTTTCGGCCGCGGGGACAGCAGCGGCAGCGAAAGCGGCGCAGCGCCAAACGTCGTCGACCAAACGGCAGCAGCACCAGCAGCAGCAGCCAGAGAACCCCACGGCAATGCGCAGCGCCAAGTCGTTCCAGCAGCAAAACATGTTCCAAAGCGACCGGCGTGCGCACTTGTCGACCTCTGCAACGATGGGACCCGCCGCGCCTTCGTATCGGATGGCCTCATCGGCATTGCTGAGGCCAAGCACGGCGTCGTCGAGCGGCCTGCCACCCTTCTCGCTGTCGGGCTCGGCCAGCTCGTCCATGCTCAACCTGAGCGGCAACAACGGCGTGGGCTCTGGAAGCGGCGGCGTTGCCAGTGGTGGTGGTGGAGTTGGCTCGGGCTCGGGTGGCAGCAAGGACAACGCACTGGCCATGGGCCGCGCGCTCGGCAACAAGCTCGACCAACTGGAGAAGGAAGGCAGCTACATGCAGTACATGTGACGCACGTGAACGCAACTTTTTTTAATCGAGAAATGCAAAACATGAAGCAGCGGTAGCAAGTTGAAATGCCTTGTTGCGGTCCATATTGTTAATAATAAAAATAAATGTGGCTATTTGCGTAATTTACAAACGTTGATGAGCTGCTGGTGGCTGGCCCAGCTTTGAACCCTCTCCTTGATGACCATGGCCGTCGAGAATGGCGGCGGCGGGGGCGGCGACAGCGCGGCGTACGTGCACGCGATTGCGGGCATCGTGGACGCGCTAATCGCGGCGTACGAGTTGCAGGAGCCGGTCAACATGACTCGCCTCAAGAACGACGTGGCCAAGCGCTACAAGCTGCCGTCCATGCCCAAGGTTGGTTATATGACGTTGAGGGATACAGTTGCGAAGATCTCGCTCGACTGACGCGGATGGTTCTCATGCAACCTTCAGCTCGTGGACATCATCTCGGCCGTGCCGGACGACTACCGCGACAAGCTGCTACCCTTCCTCCGTGCCAAGCCCGTGCGCACCGCCTCGGGCATCGCCGTCGTCGTACGTGCTGGTATATGCATTGCTGAAGAGGAGCATGACACTGACCGAGTATGATCCACGCCAGGCCGTCATGTGCAAGCCGCACCGGTGCCCGCACATCGCGCTGACGGGCAACATCTGCGTCTACTGCCCGGGCGGGCCCGACTCGGACTTTGAGTACTCGACGCAGTCATACACGGGCTACGAGCCGACGAGCATGCGCGCCATCCGCGCGCGCTACGACCCGTTCCTGCAGGCGCGGCACCGCGTGGAGCAGCTGCGGCGGTTGGGCCACCCGGTCGACAAGGTCGAGTTCATCGTCATGGGCGGCACCTTCCTTTCGCTGGACCGGTCCTACCGCGACTACTTCATCCGCCGCTTGCACGACGCGCTCTCAGGCCACTCGTCGTCGACCGTGGAGGAGGCCGTTCGGTACTCGGAGCAGAGCGCGATCAAGTGCACGGCCATCACGATCGAGACGCGGCCGGACTACTGCCTCAAGCCGCACTTGAACGACATGCTCTCGTATGGGTGCACGCGCATCGAGATCGGCGTGCAGAGCGTGTACGAGGACGTGGCGCGGGACACCAACCGCGGACACACGGTCGCGGCAGTGGCGCACTCGCTCCAGCTCGCGAGGGACTGCGGGTTCAAAGTGGTCGCGCACCTCATGCCGGACCTGCCCAACATGGGCATGGAGCGCGACCTCGAGGGCTTCCGCGAGTTCTTCGAGAGCCCGCGCTTCCGCTCGGACGGGCTCAAGGTGTACCCGACGCTCGTGATCCGCGGCACGGGCCTGTACGAGCTCTGGCGCTCTGGCAGGTACAAGAACTACGCGCCCGACGACCTGGTGGACTTGCTCGCCAAGCTGCTGGCGCTCGTCCCGCCGTGGACGCGCGTCTACCGCATCCAGCGCGACATCCCCATGCCGCTCGTGAGCTCGGGCGTCGAGCACGGCAACCTGCGAGAGCTCGCGCTGGCCCGCATGAAGGACCTGGGCCTCTCCTGTCGCGACGTGCGCACGCGCGAGGTGGGCATCAAGGGCATCCACGACCAGCAAGTGCCCGACCAGGTGGAGCTCGTGCGCCGCGACTACGTGGCGAGCGACGGCTGGGAGACCTTCCTGTCGTACGAGGACCCGGAGCAGGACATCCTCATCGGGCTGCTGCGGTTGCGAAAGCCCAGCGGCGCGGCGTTCCGACCCGAGATCGCGACGGACGCGTCGCCGCTCGGTCCCGACGTGTCGATCGTGCGAGAGCTGCACGTGTACGGCTCGTCCGTGCCCGTGCACGCGCGAGACCCGACCAAGTTCCAGCACCAGGGCTTCGGCACGCTGCTGATGGAGGAGGCCGAGCGGATCGCGCGCGAGGAGCACAGCGCCAGCAAGCTGGCCGTGATCGCGGGCGTCGGCACGCGCGACTACTACCGCAAGCTCGGGTACGAGCTCGACGGGCCCTACATGTCCAAATATTTATGAGCAGTGAAGAGGTTGGACATCATCAGTGCTGTGTCATTCACGTCATCTCTATATTCTTCTGCATTGGTTCTGAGCGAAAGCGCATTTCACCCTACCGACCGACTGACCACTCTACGACCGACCGGGTTTGCTGCGGTCGACTCATGACTCGAGCTGTTCAAGCGCGTTCTGGTCGGCCTGATGCACGACCTCGTCGGGGTCCTCGCTGTAGAGCACGTCCGCCACGTCGACAAGGTCCAGGGTTGACGAGTCTTGATCGGCGTCTTCGTCGTCATCTTCAGTATCGTCGCTATCGGTAGCCTCTGCTGGAGTCGTCTCCGTGTTGTCCTCGTGCACTTGCTCTTCGGATGACTCATCGGCAGACTCTTCAGTAGCTTCAACAGCGTCGTTGTCAGCTTGAGAGTCCACATACTCGCTAGCAGCTTCTACCGCAGCTTCATCGGCAGGCTCAGTTGATTCAGAGAACTTGCGGTCGTTGGTAGCGTCCACCGGCTCGGACACTTCGGCTTCAGCAGCTTCTTCGGCCGCTTCTTCGCCCGAAGCAGCATCCGCTTCTTCGTCGCCAATGATCGCACCTGCTTCGGCGACCGGCTCAGTCGACGAGAACGGCTCGTTGGCCTCAATTTCCTCGGCCTCGCTCTCAATCGACTCCACGGTCGCAGCCAGGACGTCCTCGCTCTCGTTTGACGATTCCTCGCCCAGTTCCACGTCCGCTTCTTCATCCGAAGCGACGCCGGGTCCCTCAACCACCGCATCAGCGACGGCGTTAGCGTCAGCGTCAGCGACGGCGTTAGCGTCAGCGTCAGCGTCGGCGTCGGCGTCAGCGTCAGCGTCAGCGTCAACGACTGCATCGGTGTCAGCGTCAGAATCAACGACCACGTCGGCATCAGCTTCCGCATCAGCTTCCGCTTTCGTGGTTTCATCCACGTCGACAACCAGTGTGGCCGCGTCTTCGGAGAGACCTAGTGTCGCTTCGACTTCTTCGGTGACTCCGGCGTTCTCATCAACAACGTCGTCGCCTTCTACAGCCACATCAACATCCGTCGCATCTTCGGCAGTCTCATCGACACCAGCAGCATCGTCCGCACCGTTACTTTCAGTGGCGTCCATCGGCGCGTCTTCAACGCTGCCATCAGATCCTGCATCTACCGACTCCACCTGGCGCTCGACTTCCTCAGCACCCGGCACTTCAGTGTCTTCGTCAGTCGAGTCAACGCTATCCGAAGTCTCGAGCTCGGCAGCATCCTCCTGGTCGTGCCCACTCACAGCGGCCGCGTCTACTTCGATCTCAAGCTGATCGACGGTTTCGTCACTTGCATCGGCTTGCGACTCATCGTCCTCAGTTTCGACGGCAGCCACATCAGCGCCAGCAACGTCGATAACCTCGGCTTCGACGACATTCTCACCCTCATACTCCGCTAGTGACGCCTCCGAGCCGGAAGCGTCCTCGGCCGTTGACTCGCTGGCAGCAGAGTCGTCTGCAACCACACCTTCTTCTTCACCTTCGTGATCACCAATCGCGTCGGTCTCTTCGGTCTCTTCGATCTCCTCCGACGGCTCGTCATCAGTCGCTACAGAGTCGGTCACCTGCTCTTCCGCATCGGTCGCGTCTGGTTCAACCCCAGTAACAGGCTCTTCAATGTCGACTTCGGTGGAATCTTCCTCGTCGGCCGCGTCCATGGTCGGTTCGTTCTCTCCTTCACCCGCGGAGGCAGTCAAATCTTCTCTCCCTGCGTCTACTTCGTCATCAGCAGAAGCCGTGACTTCTAGACTGTTGTCGACCTCGGCGTCATCAGCGACCCCGACTTTCAAGCCAAATCCTTCCTGCTCGACGATCACTTCAACAACGTCCTCCGCGTCACCAGTGTTATCCACGGCGGTGGCTTCGTCAGCATCACCATGACTCTCAGTATCCTCCACCAAGTCCGAGTCCGATTCACTTTCGGTCTCAGCATCAGAGCTCGCGTCCGCAACCGAGTCAACTTCATCATTTGCATCGTGCGACTGGGGATTGGCGAGCGACTTGGACGCCATCGCGACCTTGGTCAGCACATCGTCAGTGTTGCTAACGAACTTCGTCTTCACACGTGAATCGTCGAGCTTCACCGAGTCCTTCACCGAGATGGCGGGCTCCGCACTCGAGGCCTTCGACTCCGACCAGACCATCGAGCCAATGTCCAACGTCACCTGGACAATAGGTCTCGCGTAGGTGTCGTAAATTGGCGTCTGGTCCTTGACGAGTGCCACCCACGACGAGCCAAAGTCGCCAGGCGAGAACGGCAGCAACTTGATGAGTTCCAGCGCGTCCGTAATGGAAGTGCTAGCGGACACTAACGCCTTGCGCTTCTTCCACTCCGCGCAAAAGCAGGCGTCCGAGTGCGTTTGCCGCGCGTAGTCACCGACGTGCGAGTGGGCAAACGTGTCAAGTTCCGTCGAGAGGAGAGCGCACTCACCGGACGACGTGGCGGCGTCAATGTCTCCGTCGACGATTGACTGGCACTCGTACGAATCGATCGCGACGATACTGGCGAACACTGACAAGATAGCCAGCCAAAACACACCGGCAAAGCCAATCACGAGGAAGATGCTACACGCCAAGCACCCGCGACTGCTCTTCTTGGCAAGCGCCTTCTTCTTGCGAGCCGCCTCCTCCAAAACAGCGAGGTTCTCTTCAAGGCGCTTGACACTCAGCGCACCATACTTGCCCTTGAGTAGCCGAACGAGTTCACTCTCCTTTCCGGCGTACTCTCGAGCGACAACCGGGACATTCTTGATCTTGTCTGGCTGGTGCTTGCGGTACAGCTCCATCAGCAAGCTCTCCAGTGTCACAGCTTCAGCCGCGCCCGATGAAGCTGGCGGAGCGAACGAAGTCAGACCGCCCGTTGCTAGAGGAGGTGACGTTGCCGCAGGTCCTGCCGCTTCAGCAATGGGCGGGTGCGGCATGGGAGGAGCATCGCCGCCAACCCCTTGCGAATGTCCGAAGGGCTTACGACGCTGCATGCGGGGAGAAACCCGAGCCGCTCGTGCTTTTGGCAGCGACTGCTCTTTTGGCGGAGCGTACTCGCTGAACATCGGCGGTCCGTTGCTGTCAGCACTAGGTGGCTCGCTCATCGGGGGAGGAAGAGGCCCGGTGAACTGGTTCGTATTCTCGGTCACTGCAGGTTCAGTCACGTCGTTTGTCACACCACTCGGCTCCTGATCTTGGAGGCTCGGCATGTTTCCAACAGGCGGAGGTGGCATCACGGGCGGTCCATTGTCAGAAGCGAAATCTGCAGGAGGCTGCGTAGGCGGCGGGCCATACTGCCCGCTGTGCTCTTCGTTTGAGTGCTGGACTTCGGAAATTCCTGAGGTTTGCGAGAGGTTCAGGAACTGGTGATGCGGGTGCTTGGAGACAGCACGAGTCGGCGTAGTTGCAGAAGGAGCACTAGACGACTGCTCCGTGGACGCTCCACTGCTTTCGGCACCTTCGTACCGAGCGCGCAGTCCTGTGACCTTTTCCTTGCCATATCGCCTGGTCAGCTCGGTGAATAGCCACTTCTCGCGGCCAAAGTACCGCTTCGCGTACACTTGCGCCATCTTGAGCTTCTTCTTGTCGAACTCTGTGAAAAAGTCAGTCAAGACCGACTCGAGATACGCGGCATCCTTAACCCGGTAATCGGCGCTTGGGGCTGCCTCATCATGCGGACCCGTCGACGGACTCGATGGAGAAGGAGCTGCAGCGAGAGGCGGACCAGCAGGCGGCGCCATAGGAGGCCCAAGAGGTGGGCCAGTGGGCGGTCCAGTGGGCGGTCCAGGGGGCGGCCCAGCCAGCGGCCCGTCGACCGGAGGTGACACGGGCCCGGCAGGCGGGGGACCAACAGGACCGGCAGCAGCAGCGTCCACAGCCTGCTCGTTAACCGGGGTAGACTCAGCCGTGGTGTTGATTTGGTCACCACCCGTGTACTGTTCCTGCAGCGGCGGCAACTGATCCGCGGCTCCATTCAATGCGGATTCGTCGTACGTCTGCGGAGGGGCTTCCGCCTGTTGTTCGGCACCGATGGTAGCATCGCCCGCTGCAGGCTGAACATTCTGTGGTGGATATAGCTCTTCCATCGGTGGGATCGCTCCCATTGTGAACACTGGCGCGGGGAACGTCGGACTCACGGGCGAAGAAGGATAGCTCGACGCCAATCCATCGGCTGAATACTGCGCAACTGGCGAAGGGTTGACAAACAGAGGGGGCGCGTAAGCATCATGCTGGGCAGCGTCAACCGAAGCTGAAGCGACCGCCTCCTGCGAGATTTCGCTGTGATGCTCCTGGTATGCTGCCTCGTTAACTTCAGCCGGCGCCTCTTCAGTGGGGGGAGCTTGGGGATGAATTTGCTGGTCTTCTGCCCGCATCTCCTGCGTCGCAGGAAGCTGAACAGAAGCTGGGGCCAAGTCCACGCCCATGGTCGGGGCAATCGAAAACGCCGGAGGAGCCGTGTACATGGCGGAGCTACCACCACCAGAACCCCACGGGTTCCACGGCAGCGGAGTCGGCGACAATGGCGACATGACGCCACTTGACGCCACCGGCTCTGGCTGACCAAGCGGAGGCTGCTGCGTGGATGACTCAGGATCAACAGGCTGCTCAGTGGTGCTGGCAGAGTCATCAACAGCAGGTTCTTCGGTCTCAAGAGGCGGCAGCGAGCGGGCCACTGGCGGTGTTGAACTCGCGGGCGCGACCTCTTCCACATGGCCGCTTGATCGTTGCGTGGTCTCATACTCGGCAGCGATACCAGCGGTATCGGCGACGGTGCTGGCTGCGTAGCCCTCGCTATCTCCGGCCAAATGCGTGTCTTGATCTTGGTGAACGAATGGCTCAGTCGGTTCAGCGGGATGGCTACAATTCGCAGGTTCGTCCCTGTCAGCATATTCACTAGCTTTCGAGGTGAAGTGAGCTTCTCCAGCGCCCGCGCTCTCCTCCGAGTGCGACTGCACCACTGCATCACTATCGCCTGACTCCGCAAGCGGCGCGTCTTCAGGGATGGCCCCCAAGCCAAGCTGTTGCTGCTTCTGTTCCACCTCTTTCAGCTTCGCGGCAAGCTGATGGATCAGCCGCTCCTGCTCCTCAAGCTTGCGCTTGGCCTCCTCCTTCTCGGCCTCAATCTCGTGGATCGACTTCTCGAGCGTCGTCATCTTGGATAGTGAGCGCGTCAGCTCGATCTCCGACGTCTTCTTGGTCTTTACGAGCTGGTCGCGCAAAGTTGCCTCCGACAGTTGCAGCTCTCGCACGTAGCCCATCAAGCTGTTCACGCTGTTCTTGGACGGTAGTAGCTTGGACGCGATCAGCTCCGAGCTCCGATACTGCGGGTACTGGCTTAAACTTCCTTGCACGCCACCAAAAGGCTGCTTCCCGCTCGCGTTGAACGCTGGTGGGGCCGACATGGGTCCGCTCTTGGACTCATCGTACGGCGGCGGCGAGTAGTTCCGCGCAAACAGGTTCTCCGAGCTGTTGCTTCGCGACTTGGCGCTACCAAGACCAGGATACGGCGTCACCCCCATCCGGACGCGCTGCGACGCACTCAGACCGCCATTCTCGTCCGCCGACTTGTACGTCGAGCTGCCGGACGGCGTCCTGGGCGGCTCGACGTGCTGGAACGGCGTCGCTTCTTTCAAATACAATGACGGCGACCTGACGCTTGCCTGTTGCCGTGTAAAGGTGTTGACAGCGTACTGCAGCGACGACACGGACTGCCGGTCGGAGAACACCGACGAGACGTCATCTGCGCCGTCCTCCGACTTGGTGTCGTCCAGCAGGCTGTCTTCCGTCTGCCAAAAGCCGCCAGGCTCTGCTCCTTCGACGGCCGAAGACACACTGGCCACGTCATTGAAGTCGTCGCGCAGGCGAGTCGCCGACTGCGCATCGTCCGTCATGACGCTGCTCGTGTTGGACGGCACGCGCTTGCGGTTCTTGCCATACAGCGGCGACTGGCGTCACACACAGACATGAGAACGTCCGGTTAGTCGTATCTCACCACATTTGCATCACGAGGCGGCAGGGCGTACGTTGTAGCGACCGACGTGCGCGGTCGGGTGCCACGCGTCCTTGGGCGTCGTCGCCGACGTCGGCGTGAACGGGGAGTGCCGGGATCGCACGTGCGCATTCGGGTGGTGAAACCCCGGGATCTTCGAGCCGCTCCCGCCCGTCAGCGACTTACGTGGGGACTGCGGCGCGGCGGGCGGAGGGGGCGTCGCGTTCACCGCTTGCCCCGGGAAGTTGTCGACGGTGCCGCCCCACGGCAACGTCACCGGCGCAGCAGCTGCCGACGGGCCCACGGGAGGCGGTGGTATCATCCCTCCGCCGTATGCTGGCGTGCGCGCGTCGCCCGACAGCTCATGCAGCTCTAACCGCGGGGGAACTGCGCCGTTGTGCGCGTTCGCCATGGTGAACATTCCGCTGCCCATCGGCGGCGCGTTGTGCGCGGGGAACCGGCCGTACGCCGGCCACTGCTGCGCCGCGTCGTCGCCGTCGCGCTCGTCCTTCGCCTGGGAATGTCCAGAAGAGGAGAAGCTCGCCGCGTGGGCCCCTGCGCGCGGGGGCGGCGGCAGCTTGCTCTCCATTTTTCTGGCTTGTGTTCTGGAAAAAAAAAATATGCGGGAATCAGAGAGGGGTTTGTCTTGGGATTTGTATGCGAAGACAGGCGCGCTTCCCTCCTTGCTCCACGTAAGATGCCCTCAGTCTCAAATCCCTTTCCCCCCCCTCGTTCTATCCAGATAGAGTAGTAGTGTTAGCGCTCGGTAAAGTTCGAAACCGAGCGCTCTCCCGGAAAAACCGGTTTCAATCGGTCCAACCGCCATCTTCGCTTCAACTTGGACAAGTTTCCACAAACTCGCGGGAGTGACCTCACGCTCCTTGTCCAGTCTCTGAGCTCGTCGTCAGCGATCACAAGCGCGATCGACTGGCCGGCCACCTCTTCTCTTCTCCTCTTCATTCGTTCGTGTAAGTCACACCCGCGGGTTTAACTCCACGACGGCTTGGCGCCCACCGATTTCGTGCGACACATGCGCGCTTGTCACGTCGCGCCAATGCGACACCGCCGGCAATTTACATAATGAAAAGGTCAAGAGCTTGTTCACGCCTTCCTCTCAATTGCTGGAGGCGCCACGCGACGAAGAATGCACCAAGAGGTGCCGCTTAGGCTATTGAGTAGCTCAAAACGCTGAACACTGCAAGACTCGTGACGCGAAGTGCTCGCCGCGGCTCCAGTTCTGCTAGCTTTGACGGATCCAATGCACGGGAAAGGTTTGGCTTCGTGGTCCTCAAACGCCCCCAGTGGACGGGTCCTGCACGCGCAACTTTGGCTCAGTTCCATCCATCCTGTTGCTGTCCACGTCACTCCGCTACTGTTTGTGCTGCTGATTTGGTGGAAGACGCGGCAGGAATTAGGGGACCGGCGTTTTTTTACGCGGACATTCGCGCTGACTGACGTGTAAGATCGCGCGCGACGCTTCGGGCGCGTCCGCGACTCGGAGCCAGTCATCTCAACGGGCTCATCAAGGTGGCGCCGGCGGTTCATGGGATCACGAATAAGCGACGCGCAGGCGCGTGGAATGGGACGGCATGGACGCCTAGATGAGACGGCGAACCGCCGATTGGTATACAGTATGAGTGTGCGGAAGCCGCCGCTGTGGTGGCGTAGCGGTCGGTTATTAGATTAAAAATGAATTGCATGCATGCAAGAAAGACGAAACCCAACAAACTACACGCGTCGCGATAACATTAGGAGGCGACAACGACCCGTCCGGGCGTCGTCGAAGGGGAGCGGAAGGCTTAGCGGCCGGGGACGACGCGGCAAGCCGCTTTATATCCATTAGCGACCTCATGCGATCATGCAGACCGCGGCGCCCGCCCCGACCTCTTCGTACATGGCGGTCATTAGCCGCGTCAGTCGGTCGCGCAGTCGGTCGTTCCGCGATCGGAGCTCGTGCACCGCCTGAACAAACAACAAGCACGCACTTCCGTCAGTAACCCGATCCCAAGACCACACCCAACATGACAGCGACGACATACCTGCTGGCTGCGCTCCAGCACGAGCTTCTTGCGCAGACGCGCCCTCCGCGCGTGCAGGCGGTTGCGCTCCCGCCGGATCTGCTCGCGCTCTTCCTTGGACCACGCCATGTTGCCGGCCTGGCCGCCCAGGCGCTTGCCCTGGAGCTCCTTGGCAATGCAAGTGCACGAGTTGGCGCGCTCATCCGCGGACAGCTCCTCGTCGTGACACATGCAACCCTTCTCGTGAGTAGACTCGTCACCGTCATCCATGCACACGTCGTTGGCGCTGCTGGCGTGGTGGGCGGCAATGGCCGCAAGAGGGTCGCACTCCTCGCGCTCCTCCGTCGGGTCATCGCCGGCCTCGTCGAGCTGGCGAACGCACGCAAAACTCTGGCGGGGCACGTCGCCCAGCGTCAGCAGACACGTGGCCGTCGCGTGGAACTCGTACGTCTGCTTGAGGAGCTCGTACTCCTCCTGCAGGGAGTTGATGCGGTCCTTGAGGCTCTCGAGCAGCTCGCGCTTTCGAATGCGCGTGCGCTGCGCGTGCAGGCGGTTGCGCTCGCGGCTGACGCGCAACTTCTCGTCCTCCGAGGACGCCGAGAAGCCCTTGGCGTGGTCCTGCGCTGCGTCAAAGCTGTCGTTCGAGTCCGTGGACGGCGAGTTGAGGCGCAGCAGCGGCATGCTGTTGGTCGGCGGGATCTTCATCTTGCCGCCCTGCATGAGTGTGTTTTCCTTCTTTACGGGGGACGAGCTGGGGAAGCTCACGCCCAGGAACCCGTTCATCTGGATGCTCGTCGGCGTGCGGATGCTGCTGTTGCCGCCGCTGAGCGCGCTGCTGGCCGCCGCCAGCTCCGCGAAGTGGTGGCGCGCGCCCTCGCCGCGCGCCAGCTCGTCGTCCATGTCCGCGTGCTGCTGCGCGAACAGCGGCCGCAGCGGTGGCAGCACCACTGTCGACGCCTGCCCGAGCTGCATCTGTCTCTGTGTGTGTCGGTTGTCGAAAAACGGTAGCGTCGTCGCTGGATCTGACGGTCGGCGTCAGTCTCTCACGCTGTCAGTCTGTCTGTCTCTCTTTCTCTCGTTCGGATTGATCTTTAGGGACCACAGGCGACTCGTTATTATGTGTCGCCGCGCGCGCAAGAGCGAAAATGGCGAGTCCTCCGACTCGTCGGGCGCCGCTGACGTATCGCTTGTGCCACCGGCCACCTCCGCGCTTCTCTGCGTGGGTTGCTTGTCTTTTTTTTTCGAATGGCTCTCGACGGCACTGTAGCTAGCGGCCGCTTCCCTCTCTATAGCGATCTTCAGAATACCAAGGTATGCTACCAAATGAAAGAATACCCTCGGATAGCAACCTCGTGACAGTGACGCGGAGCGGGAAGAAAAGAACCCAGTGACGAATGGCGAGCAGTGATTGGCGTAAAATGCGCGCTGGAGCTCCCACGCCGGCCACTCGAACCTCAACAGAAAGATTTTCACAGGCCAAACAAATAAACAAACAAACAAACAAAAAAGAAAAGTGTGGAAGGAACAAGCAGGAAAAAGTAGATACACGTAGAAAAGGGGCGGCCTGATGCCCCTCACTGTACCGGGTCAGCAGGGAAATCTTCTTGGATTCAGTATGCGGGCGTGGGTGAATGGGCAATCCGCCCCACGTACGCAACTTCAAAGACCCGCAAAAGATCTTGATCTCTGTATGCCGTTGCGTTATTACAGTACGTGCGTACGTACGCGGCGGAAGGGGGTGCGTACGCCCCCGTTTCATAGGTACAGTACGTAGGCGACGCCAACTTCAAGGCGAGGGCGAGCGACGCCGCAGCTCGGAACCGTAGACACGCTGACGATGAATGTCTACGAACGCAAGTGTACCAGTACTGTACGTACACCCCCTTCAAGCAGGTTGAACCTGCGTCGGAACACTCCCCACGGTGGACTCTACGGTACTTCCATACATTCGCCCATACAAACCAACTAAAACGCGTTGTGCGACCAACCACCATGTGATAAGATCCGCCGCCAGCCGGTCATGACCGAGTCATTGATCGCAAACCTCACTCTTAGTTGCCCTTCTTGCTGTATTGAAAAGTGCGGGCGGTGGCTACTGCCCGAGATCCAAATACCCACAAAGTCGACCACAGTCAGATGGATAGGGCGGTCCGTCGGGCGCAGTAAAGAAACGGTCACGCCAGCGGCCTGCTACGCACCGTTAAAAGTGATTTTGATGTCGACAAAAATACGCTGCGTCGCTTCCGTCTTATCTATTTTGAATACAATTCTTTATAACAACCGGAATAATCGCCTCCTTCGCCGCCCTTCGCTCCTTGATTGATGATTGCTCCGGTCTCCACCTCGAGGCATCGGACTCACCCCCTGACGCAGCGGCGAAATGCGCGAAGAACGCGGCGGCGCATCCCCCACGTGCCGCGCCCCCGCTCCCTCCAAAGACAGTGGTAGCGGCACCGCTTCGACGGCTCCGGGCGAGGACGCAACTTCAATTTGCGCGGCCAAGCGGAAGCTGGTCCGGATTCGCGAGACGCTCGGCCGCCTGCGCGATGAGAACCGCGCGCTGCGAGCCACCGAGCGCGAGCGCCACCGCGTCCAGCGCGACGAGACGCGCGCGCTCGTCCGCGTCGCGCAGCTCGAGTCGCTCGACGGCGCCCGCCTCGCCACTCACGCAGGTATACATTTCAGTACGCTAGAATCGATTCCGGGGGCATCAACACCGGAAGTTCAAGTCCCACGCGCGTGATTTTACTAACGGCGGAAGGAGTTCGCTCGCTCGTTCCTTGATTCCTCGCAGCGAACGCCGCGCGGCAGAACGCGGTCGCCGCCCTGAACGAGCAGCTGCGCGCGTGCGAAGACCGGTATCAGGCCGACAAGAAGCGGCTCGCGAGCGTCCAGGACAAGTGCGTCCGCGTCTTGATCGATGCCGCCAAGGCGCTGGGCTTACAGCTCGTGTGGATGAATGCAGGAAGGCGCGGCATGAGGCGGTGCAGCGCGCCAAGGCCCAGCGCGACATGGCCGCTGGCCTGCTGCGCGAGTCGCTGCGGCAGTTGGTCGATGCGTCCGAGCCCACAGTCGACGGCAGTAGTCGCGAGCTGCGACTGCCGCGAGTCGGCAGTGCGGACGGCGCACTGTCAGGGTCGAAGGCAGGTTCCACGTCCAACTTCCGCGTCGTAATGGAGGAGATCCGCACGGTGAAGCGCGCTAGGAGCGAGATGCTGGACCCGTACGCCGCTGACCTAAAGGTCTGGACTGCTCACGTGATCCGCATACTGGCAATGCGCACGCTTTAACCGCGCTTGTCGGGGGTACTCTCATCGTGGATGTCTGTCTGCCAGCTTGGGCGACTGTGGCTCAGTATTAATGATCCCGAACGCAGCCTCGAGTGCTTCGAGCGCGCCACGCAATCGCTCAGGGAGAAGCATATCAGCGCCATTCCGCCCGACAAGCTTGACGACGTGCTCGAGAAGCAGCGGCGACGGGTGCGTCAGCGATCGCAGAGGTAATCTTTGGTCGTAGTCTATGCGTCGATGGCTGAAACCCTGTGTCGACACCTTCCTGGTGGTTTCAGCAACGAGAAGCGCTGCGTTTCCTGTTCACGCGCCAACTCCGCTTTGGTCGCGGCGACGATGCAGTCGGTGCGTTTGCGTGTGGCTTTGCTCACCCCCGTCTTCCGGGCTCACATTCCATGGATTGTCACGTCATCTCGCACGGAACACGCTGCTCTGCGCCCTATTCGCCTGAGCTGGGCACACGCTCTCGCATTGCGCAGACCTGATGACGCAGTACCTGAACCTGTCCCTCCCGAGTGAGCGCGCCGCCACTGTTGCCCAGCTCGAGCGGTACTCTTTGCTTCCTTGGCGTTGGCTTCCTCGCCTTCGACAATGCCGACCGCATCACGTTGACATTACGCTTTCTCTCCATCTACGCTCCAATTGAGTGATAGGATCCTGCGAAAGCAATCTTACGTCGAGGACCCCGCGCTATCGACGCCCGATGAGGTCACGCGCAGCATCCTGTGCTCCGGCAGCCTCGGCCCGTAAGCTATTGTGCCGGTTTGGTACAGTACAGTGCACGGTGGTGCGAGGCGGTGGTCATCGCTCACGGCTCGTTTCTCTGCTTATTGTACATTGCGCAGGCTGAACGACCTTCGCTTCCGCTTGCTCACGGAAATGCTCGTCGCGACCCCGCAAGACCCATGTACGTCCTCCGGTGCTTGATTAACTTGAATGCGCGACGGTCAGTCTGAAGTTCAAGACGGGCGATAGACACGCGCTGAGCCACCGTCTACAGTACCCACAGTATTGCGTTCGACTGGCAGTCGACACGCATCGCCTGACCCGGCGCGCGTTCTCGCTCTCGCTCTCGTCGCATTGACGATGTCCACGTTCGAATGAGCTAACGCCACCGACTGCACGGGTCCCTTGTGCCATTGCAGATCTGCTGGAGGCCGTCGCCAACATGCACGTGCGGCGGCGCGAATTCGAGCGCGCACGGGAGCGCTCGGCGCAGCTCGGCGCCCTCCCCACCGCTCAGCAGCTCTCGCTCTTCGCCAGCTTCACGCAGTTCCGCTCACGCGACCTGTAGGCTTGAGGGCGTCTCGTCACATCTCCTGGATTCCAGATCCAGACCATGGGCGTCAACACATCGAACGGCGCACAGTGGCAGGGCGCATGGATGCGCTCGGGCCGTGGCAGCACCTACTCTACTGTACGTGCACTATATTGTAAAGCTCGTACGGTACAGTACGCTTGGTGAAGCGCATCCAGGTCGCTGCATCCAGTGGTCTTCCCTCCTGCGTCAGCGGCAATCATGACGCGGAGACCGAGATCCTCTGGACCTTGCGGCTGGTGGGCGGAACCAGATCGCGTCCCGTCGTGACATAGAAAACAGATGACGTACAGTAGTTGAAGTTGGCGCCAGGTGATTTTAAGTCCACCGTAACACTTCAACAAAGTACGATATCCAAACAAAAATAATAGAAGCGCAACGACAAAATCAGTCACCCGACAACAAAGAAAGAAACCGCCACCCAACGAAATAAGGGAGCACGATCCGATCCGTTGGTGCCCGAGTGTCTGTCTATCTATCTACCTCCTCGTTTCCCGTACAAAGATGATGGTGGCGCGCGTTCGGCCGTTGCTACTGGTGCGGAGCGCGGCTTCCCCCGCCGCGATGCGCGTCGTTGGCGCGCAGGCGCTGCCGGCCGTGGCGGCAATCCTACTCGTTCGCGATGGCGGAGTGTCGCGCGCGTTCAGCTCGTCGCCGACGGAGCTGTCGCCGTACCAGAAGCTGCAGAAGTGGCTGCAGCCGTTCGTGGCCGGCTCCAAGGCAATGTATCAGGAGAACAAGCAGGCCTGGGAGATCCGCCGGCGGCTCAAACAGGACCCGACGGGCGCCGACGGCCAGCTCACGCGGCGCGAGATGATGGTGCTGCGCCAGGCGCACCGCGACTTGCTCAAGTCGCTGCCGCTGCTCGCCTTCTTCTGCGTGCCGCTGGCGGGCTATGCGGCGCCCGTGATCGGCTACCGCTTCCCCAAGCAGCTGCTGCCGTGGCAGTTCTGGCGCGCCGACCAGAAGACGCAGTTCCTGCGCGAGCACGCCGAGGCCAAGGCCGCGCACCACCCGGAGCTCGTCAAGCACCTGCTGCGGCTGGACGACCGCGACTCGCACACGCTCGAGCGCACGATCGCGGCCGCCGCGGAGGACGAGCCGAACAAGTCCTCGCCGGCGCTGCTGCCGGCGCAGGTGGCGGAGCTGGAGCCGTTCTTCGCCGGCCCGGCGGCGCTCCCGCGACTGCCTGCCGCGCATGTGCGCGCGCTTGCCCGCGCGTCGATCGTGTCGCTCGCGTACGCGCCGCCCGCACTCGCCAACGTGGTGCTGTCGGTGGCGCCGAGCGCGACGCTGGCCGCGCGGCTCGAGAAGCGCGCGGACGAGCTGCGCGTGGACGACGAGCTGCTGCGCAAGGAAGGCATCGACGAGCTGTCGCTGAGCGAGCTCGAGTTCGCGTGCGTCGAGCGCGGGCTGGTCGCGCAGTACGGCGACATTGAGGACCTGCGCGCGGCGCTGCGCGAGTGGCTCGCCATGTACGGAGACGAGGCGCTGGCCGGCCAAGACGGCGCCTCCACTGCCTCTGCTTCTGGGGCCGCGTCGCCGCCGCCAGCGTCGCTGCTGCTCCACGCACCGGCGCTCGCGCGGTTCGCGCCGTCCCGCGACTGATTCGGGCGTCTAATCGAATCGACAAAGGAGCTAGGAACGGAGTGCGAGACACGTAAACGAATGAATAGGGATGAATGTCGCTACTCTATGATCTTCTTTCAGGATGGCTCTCCGTCAGTCGTCAGTCGAGTTTCTCCTTGGCGGCGGGGATGTGCAGCACGTGCGTGCCCGTGATCTTGAGCAGTGTCTCGGGCGAGCGCAAGACGCGCACGAGCGTCTCGAAGAGCCGCACCTCGTCCGTCAGGTGGCCCACGTACTTCTCCTCGCGCGCGATGTAGACGCCCTCGACGAGCTCGAGCACGTCGTCGGGCTCGGGCAGCTCGTCGTACTGGATCTGGAAGAGCGCGCCGCGGAAGAAGCCCTTAACGGCGCTGCCGATCGTCACCACCACGAACACGTACACGGCCGTAAGCCCGTACGAGTCGATGCCGAGCGTCGACAGGCCCTGCACGATCTTGTCCGACACGGCGATCAGGCAGAAGGGCTTATCACTCGTGCAGTAGTTGTCGTCTGCCGCCGTCGCGTTCACGACCGGCTCGAGCGTCCACCACGTCTCGCCCGACGACGACGAGTGCTTGGTCACGTTCACGGCCCGCATGGTCGTGGACCGGTCCAGCACGCCGCTCTTGGCCGTCAGCTGCACGATCGGCGGGAACAGCCCGACCACTGTGATGGCCGGCAGCGTCACGTTCTCGTCGTCGTTGAGCGTCTGCTTGAGCATCGGGATGAGCGCGTTGCGCTGCGCCGAAGTGATCGCCTTCGAGTACGACGCGTCAATGTCCTCGTAGTCGGTCGGCCCCGGCCGCTTGAACGCGAACGAGATGGTCCAGTTGAGCTCCTCCGACGACTGCAGCTGCGACACGAGCTGGTCCATGCGCGGCGGCGAGATGGTCCAGATGTCGTGCGAGAAGACGTCGAACTCGATGCGCTGCACCGTTGCGCCGTCCGTGTTGCGGTCGATCGCGTAGCTCGGGCTGTTGTTGTCGCTGTTCGAGTACAGCTGGTTCAGCGTGCCCTGCGCGTCCTCCACGCCGAACGTGACGGTCGTCAGCGTTACCTCGTTCTCCGTCGTGCTCGGGTTGATGGAGCTGAACAGGGCCAGCGGGCCGATCAGGCACACAAGCAGGAACAGCAGCATCACGCCCGCCGACGTCAGCTTGCCCATCAGCGGCTGCCGCTTCTTGCCCTGCAGCACGTCGGCCTCGTCCACGCGCCCGCGCATCTCCATTTTCACCTGGAACAGGTGCGCCGCCGTGTCCTCCAGCAGCACCCAGTGCGACCAGCCCAGCGACGTGCGCGTGCAAATGTAGTCCAGCAGCGCGCGCATCTCGAATAGGAACGGCGCGCTCATGAGCAGCCCGAACGTCTTCTCGTTCAGCTTGGTCTCCAGCGTCTCGGTCGTGTAGTTGTAGCGGCTGCCGCGGTACACGGGGTAGCCGTCGCGCAGCTGAAGCGCGCTGCACCACAAAAAGATGCACTGCATCGCGTAGAACGCCACCAGCGCCGGCCGCTGCTGGAAGTAAATGTTCGTGTGCTCCGGGATCAGCCACCAGACGCACAGGTGCAGCAGCAACGTGTACGCGTATTGCAGCGCGAGCTTGGACGCGAGCGACCCGCACACGTACGCGACGCGGTCCCAGATGATGAACACGAGCTCCAGGAACACGAGAAGCACGAGGTAGCCCGAGATCATGTCGGAGGAGGTGAGACGCGAGTCGGCGTTCGCGGCGGAGGTGTTGCTCGAGTCGGCTTCACCCAGCTGCTCGAAGAGAATCACCGCGAACACAGACGACAGCAGCAGCGTCGCGAGCGACGCAGAGTAGTAGTCGCTGCCAGGCTTATCGCCTGTGATCGCAGCGTGGATGTCCTTGTCCCATTGCGCCGGCGGGAAACAGATCACCGTTTGCAGGTACGCGTGCGCGCGTGGCGCCTTCTCTTCGAGCCACGACTTCTTCTTGCGTGAAAGAAATCCACCATCGTCATCGGTCGCGTCATCGCCGTTGTCCTTGGAGTCGTTGCCATCGTCCGCGTCTGCGTCGACTTGCTCCGACACGATCTCGTCTTTCGTCGGGTCGGCAGCGTCATCGTCCTCATCGCTGCCATCGTGACAAACAACCGCCTTGGCAATCTTGCTGTCCCTCATCTCGTTCTCAGCGGCCACTACCGCTGCAGACCTCCGCTCCTCTTCTTCAATGATCTCCTGCGCTTGGATCTCTTCGAGCATCTCATCTGCGAAGTGGTCGCCGCTGACGTTGACGCCATGGCTCATGCTGCCAGAACTGACGAACGAATGCTGCATTGACGAGTCCATCTTCAATGGCATCCCTCCACGCCTGCTAGAGGAAACCGACGCAGTCGACGTCGGAAGCGACGAATCCTGGCGCGAAGCCCCTGCTTTCGCTTTCGAGACACGGTCTTTACGGCTTTGACGATGCTGCTGTCGGTCGTCAGCCTCCATGAACGCGTCGTCCACCGAGTCGCGGGAAGAGTTCAGCGACGCCCGAAAGTTCCGCAGGGCTTCAGATTGGAAACGATCGTCTCCAGCGTCTTCATCGTTCAGTGCGTTGTTGTTGGTCGCATCCAGCCAAAAGCCTTGGAGCATGAGTTCTCGCTGGTGCCACAGGACGAACAGCAGCACGTAGAAGTCCCACTGCATGCCATCAAAGACGGATGTGACGCTGTCGATCGACAGGCCGTCGAACTTGTACAGCCCCAACAGCACATTTAGCTGGATGGACTTGGCGTTCGTGTTCACATCCGTCTCGGATGTGCAGTACGGCTGGAAGCTCGGGTAGTAGTAGCCCGACTCCGTCATGCCCGTGCAGAAGACCGACAGCTGGAAGGCGTAGCGCAGCGCCAGGATGCCGCAGACCTGCACATTTGGACAGGTAGTACGAAGTACGAAGTGAAGCACATGAAGTTGTCAGCAAACCACTGATACCCACGAAGACAATCGTGTAGCGTCGGGGAGTTATGGGACGTACGTATTTCATCAGGAACATCCAGACGAGGGGCGACGGCCGCGGGTTCTCGACAAGGATATATCCAAAGACGGCGAACACCAGCACCAAGTTCAGCAGATCCGCCTGTTACATCCACACAATGCATGTGTTAGTGACCAGTCATGATGGCCTCCGTGGTCCGGCATTTCTTCAACCAAAGCGCGCAACATACCTGACAGGCGAAGCAGACCACTATCATCAAGCACGTCAGGAAGCAGCTGGAGCTGCGGATGACGTTCACCACAAGGTGCACGATTTCGGCGACGCTTGGCTCGTTCACATCTTCGGCGTCGTACTGGGTCGTTTCCTGCTGGAATGCGGCGTTTTGGCACTTGTGCAGGAAGCTGTACAGCGGGATGCGCCACGCAAACTTATTCGGGTTTTCGTCGAACTCGTGGTCCTCGGGGTCCCCCAGCGTGCTCTCGTCGCCGGTAACACTGCTCCACTCGCTCTTGTTCTCGTCGAAGTTGCCGTCTCCGTCGTCTGCTCCCGACCCGGGAGGTGCGACTTCGAGAGGGTTCGGGAGTTTACGGGAGCGTAGGCAGTCGACGACGTTGTCGTCCAACGCGTCACGGGGCACGGCGAACGCCATAGCCGAGAGGAACGTGTTGAACTCCTTGGCGAGCTCCGGCTGGAAAACATACTTCGTGTCGCCACGGTTTCTGCTGTGGCGCACGACGATCTCCAGGCAGTGCAGCATCGGCGACATGTCGTCGAACTGGACCTTGTTGTCGCTCAGCCGGAACGAGATGACATCACGCCACTTGAACGAAGTCTTCAGGCGCTTCCTGCGAGCGCGGCTGCGGTGCTTGAGCGCCATCTCCTCGTCTCGGTAATAAATGAGATGGCCTCCGTCAATGACCACGTAGCGATGCAAGAATTTGGGCTTGAGCCACGCGATCAATGACATCCAGCGTGACGGCGGGTACGGCTCGCGACGATACTTCATCCAACCGGCAGTGCTGGAGCCGTCCAGGTTGAGTGGCTGGGTCGAGATCGGATCGCTTGCGACGCTGAAGGGGCCTTCGCCCATGCGCGACACCGCTGACACTTTAAACTGATACGCCGTTCCGGGGCGCAGACCTTCGATTGTCGCTTCGCACACGTTGCCTTTGACCTCTACAATATCGCTGAAGTCACCAAGAAGTGTGAGCGACGGATAGCGCTGCCGTGAGATTCGGTAGTATCGAATCTTGTGAAAGTTCGTCGTCGGCTTCTCCCACGAAATGGTCGCCGAGTTCTGCGAGCACTCAACCACAATAGGCTTGGACGGAGCCGTGGGCGGCAGATTATGGTGAAGCCCCATCGCGATGTCCATAAGCTCTTCGACCTTGTGCACCAGCTTGGACACGATCATCTTGAGTCGCTGAATCGCCGCGTTCTTGTCCTTCTTCATGGCGTACCACCTGGCCGTGCGCCGCCGGAAATGGTCACGCACGATCTCGTCTCGACGCATTGGAGCGCGTTCTTGCTCGTTCCAAATGAGTGCGAGCACCTTTGGATACGTCGGCGACACGAGGATTTCGCACTGGATCGAAATGAGCACGCACATGGCGATGAGACCGTAGGGCATGGAGGTGACTGACACGCCCAGTAGGTTCGTCACCGTCATGCAGTCGCTTTCGTCTTTTGCGCTGGCGTCGGTGCTTGTGCTGCTATCTGCGGTTGACGATGTCGCGTCGGTCGTTGACGAACCCACGAGGCACTTGTTCACCTTGCCAGAGACGTACGGCGTCATGAAGAGCACAATGACGAACAGGTGCGCCCAGTTGAACTTGCGCAACTGGTGGATCCACGGGCTCAGCGGTGCGCGCGCCTCGTCGAGGCGATAGAGCATGACCATAGACGCCCAGAGGTAGACGATCGACACGATACCGCCCTGCGTCGTGCCAAACACGAACACGAGGAGCAGCACCAGCGGCAGCCAGTTGGTCACGATCACGCTCTCGATAAAATACCACGGGTGCTTTTGCGCGAGGGCCGCGTATCGCTCGTCTTCTCGCGTTTCCGACTCCAGCATATCATCAAAGTGTGAGTCCTGGTCGACGCGAACGATGCTTGCAGCATAGACTTCTTCGTACTGCCCGATGTTGATGACAGGCTCAGGTTCGTTGTGGCCGAATTTATCTGACTCGGGCAGCAAGTAGACGCTGTACAGCGCGACGAAATCCGCCATCAACGCCCATACGTGTTGGTCGCTCATCAGGAACCACTGCTCGTACGAGTCTGGGATAAAGCTCCACGGCGGAGTCGTCGCCATGTCGACATCGAGGAACGGTGGAAGCCACAAGATGACCGAGTACTCGAGCGTGATGACAAGCGATAGCATGATCGCAAGCGCCCACCATCGGCGGCAGACCGTCGACGGATACGCGTACATCATGCTGTACACGACAAGCATGTACACCACCGAGATGAAGTCGCGGTGCACGAAGCAAGAGATCGTGAGCAGCAGAGTCGCCACGTTCACGGAGGCCTTGCTGGCGTACGACGTGCAGAACTCTCGCAGACACGAGAAAAAGTCCTTCTCGTCGTCGTGGGACGCTCTCCCGCCAGCTTTTGACGAGCGGTCTCCTTCATCAACCGCTCCCCCGCTTGACTTGGCGGTAACCGTGGACTGCGAGTGCATCTGCGTCGAACGTAGGTCTTGTTTGCCGCCTTCACCGCCGTCGTCATCAAGGACAGCGATCTCGCCAAATCGATCCTTGTTGTCATCTTCGTCGTCGTCGGCTTCACAGGAAGACGTTCGATGCTCTCGACCAAAGCCTTCCGCCGCGCGTCGCGCGTAGTCGAGCTCGAATTGCGCTGTGAGCTCTGCGAGTTTCTGCTGACGTTTTGCTGAGGACGCTGAGTCCCAGTACTCTGCGGTTCTCTGGAAGAAGCACATGAGCATAATTACCAGCTCACCGGAAAGCAAATCCCAGAGTTTGCTGGCGCCCACAGTCACGGAGTACCGCTCATAGAGTCGCACCGTGCCCACCCAGTCGCTGTCGTCGCCAGGGCTGAAGAGGACATGCTCGCCATCCACGTTCGCCTCTTCAGGGTTGAACACGTTCAACTGGATCGCGTACTTGAGCACAGCAGCGCAGGCCGAGATCCAGAACAGCGGCCGCCACAGGAACTTCCACTCACCCGTGATCGGTCGTCCGAGCACGATAACCAGCACGTACAGCTCGCCGATGAAGTTCACGTCGTCGATCGCCACATACATGGTAACGACCACGAGTGCCGTTGCGCTGAACGAAATCATCAGCTGCTTCACCGTGTCCATTGCGACGCGAATCCGGTCGACCGCTCGGCTCTGGCCGGACGTGAAGAACTCGTACGGCTGAACGGCTTTCATCATCGAGTACAGCTGCCAGAAGCACAGTGACATGACGATTGTCGTTGGCAGCAGGTAGACGAACAGACTGGAGATCTTGCCACTACTGGAATGGTCCTCGTACCCGACGTCTTGTGCTGACATGAAGCTGGAAGTAAACACGTACTTGTCCAGGTTCGATGAGATCGACGAAAACTGGTAGAGGTAGCGCGAGACGAGGATGATGATCTCCACAAGAAGAGCGATCGACCACAGCAACTTTAGGCGCAGCGACGTTCTTGGTGCGGTGGGGAATCCTCCAAGGTGGTTTCCCAGCAAGATGAAGCACAGTATCAGCTGGATGGCACCAATTACTGTCGTGCTGAGCCGAGTCGTGCCTTCTTCGTACTGGATCGCGACCACGATGAACGCGACGTAGCAGAACAGTACGCCAAAGATCCGGAACCAGTTGTCCAACTCGATCATCAGCCGCGACACGAAGAACAGCGGGTTCTGCCGATCGAGGTCGCGCATCCGCATTCGCTCTTCAATGGTTTCCTTGTTCGCGACGTAGATGACGAGCTGGAAGACAAGCTCAAAAATGATGAGCAGCTGCGCGGAGAAGAGGGTCGGCCACAGCGACTTCCACGTGAACTCGTTCGACGAGTAGCACTGGAGACCAATCAGCTCGAGCGTGGAGTCGTGCTTGCACTCGACGTTGCGAAGAAACACCGCAAAGCATGCCGCGAGGGCATAAAACAGCAGGATCCGCCAAAATCGGCGACGGTGCTCGAAGAACAGGATCAACAGGACGGCCAACACCAAGTAGCCAATTTGGAGGATCGACACCTGCGTGCTAAGCGCGACAACTGTTAAGCACGATAGCAAGACAAGCATTAGGCACCGTCGTTAGAGTAATCGCACCAACTCACTGTGAACCAGCAATGGCGATGAGACGAAACCCAACGTACTCAGAATGGTGATCAGCACGAGAGCGTCCAAATGGGTGAAGAACACCCGCTTCGCATCCTCGACCCACAGCTGAACTGCCGTACTCCAACCTCCTCGCCGTATTCTCTGTAAGGCAAAGCATCAAACGCCACGTATAATCACTCATGTGCTACAAGGGAAGTGAAATACGATGCAGTATAAACCACGTACGTTTCGGATGTCGGCATGTGCCAAGAAGTTGGAGGTTTCATCGCGTGCTTGATCGGAGTCATCATCCTCTGAGGACGACTGGCGGTTGAAGCGTGTCGCTGCTCGCTGGCGAGATGACTCAACGAGAATGTCATGGTACCGCCAGTGCATGCGAAGGGACAGGAAAATCACCACGAGGCATACGTTGTGGATACCGATGTCCAGGATTGGATACTGGAACGCCAGCAGTCCGAACTTGGTGTAGTTGCTGTCGTCCACGACTTGAATGGTGAGGTTGCTGAGGTACTCGGCCGCGGACAGGCAGGTGCCGTATGCGAGCATTCCCCACGCAAACACCGACGTCGATGACAATCCATACAGCGCTAGGGTCACGAACGCAAGGCCGATCAGCGGCGCCGACGCGTAGGACGGATATGACACACTCCACACGATTGCTGCGACACAACCAAACAGCAACCCGCCTTCGCGAACGAAGATGCGAACCGCGAACGACTGGCTCTTGAGTAGTTCCTGCACATCGGTAGTACCCTCGTGCTGAGGAGGCAGACGGTGGTACGGCGAGCGAGAGTCTTCTCCGAACTCGACAACTTCCAAGTCCATGGCCGCGTTCGAGTAGATGGAACGCATCGACCCTCTGATGCCGCTGTCGGTAGCCTTCATCTTCTGCTTTTGAGCCTTCTTTTGATCGGCTTCGGCGACTTCCTTGTAGAGGTTGTGCAGTTTGGCGCAGCACAGTAGCAGCAAGAATTGACATCCTGCCAGCACATAGTACTGCCAGTTGACGTTGCCACTTCGAAAGTCGCCAAAGCCGCAGTACTTTGCCGCCTTCTGGAACGCTTCTCGAGACCCCACTTGGTTGAGTTCGCTCAGGTACCTGTCGCCAAGAGGAAGATCGGAGCACAAACGACACCAGAAATGTCAGTTTCACGTTCTCAAGTCAGTATGCAAACCCGGTGACAACAGACCGGCTCCATCACGTACCACAGCGAGATGAACAGTACGTTCAGCAGTAGCAGCACACGAGTCGCTCGCAAACCGAAAAAGGTGCTGACGGAGCCGCGATGGGAGGAATGTGCTGCCGTTATGGAGCTCGAAGCGGTGGAAGCTGCCGCCATGGTGCGCGCCGCAAGCTCCTTGAGCGTCACTTTCTTCGTGAAGACTGTGTACCGCACGAGCCGCTCGATCAGTAGCAAGTAATACACGGCTGGTGCGAACGCCGGCACCGCCACTGCCGCAACCAGCAGCAGGATCGCACAGGTGGCCTCGAGTCCTTGCAATAACGATCGCTTCCGGTCGCGTCGTGCGTCACCGCCATGGTTGAAAAGCTGCTCGCCCATCTCGAAGAAATCGAAGTCGTTCATTTGCTGCTGCTGCTGGTCGAGGCGAGATCGGTGGTTCTCAAGCCGGCGAAGCGTGTAGAAGAAGTGCACGGAACTGGCGGCGAGCACGAGCGCGTCAAAGACGAATGCAACCGAGTAGTCCTTGGCGTCGCGCATGTGCGAAAACCCAAACAGGTCGGCGATGGACTCGGCTGTGGTCATGGTCGCCCCTGGCGCAGACTTGAATAGGAAGATCGCGGCCGCGTGGCCCGCGCATGCAAGCAGCGAGACCAGCAGCGTCACAAGTGTCACGGAGCGCGACTTGAACGAGTACACGACGCCGTAGCAGAACACGAGCAGGTAGAAGAACGACACGAAGTTGGCGCGCCCGACGGCCGCGACGCCCAAACACAGCGAGAAGATCATGTCGGCGACAAAGTTGAGCGCCGAAATGGCGCGCGCCGACAGCGGCGGCTTGGTCGACGCCGAGGCAGAGCCGGAGAACGCCATGGACGCCGCCATGCCGTTCACGGGCAGCCGTCGCGTGCTCCCGAGCGTCATGTAGGATGGAGCGCGCGAGGAAGACGACGGCGCGCGCATCATGGCAGGCGCCGAGCGCGTTGACTGCTGCTGGTGCTGGTGCTGGTGCTTCCGGCGCGGGGCGCCGCCGAGCGTCGGCGTGGACGCCTCCTCGTACACGGCGGACGCGAGCGTGGAGAAGTCGTCGTCGTCGCCGCCGCTGCCGTTCACCAGGCCTGATCCCGTGGGCGTGAGCTGGATGCGGCCGTCCGGCACGACCGCGAACGAGTGCGACGCCGCCGGGAGCGGCTTTCCACCGCCGCCGCCACCGTGGCTCGAGGCCTGCCGCCGGCGCATGCTGGGTCCTCGGGTCGCGAGGCCTTCTTTGGTCTAATCTAATGGAGGAAAGGACGCGAGGGTAACCGCCGTTCGTGCGCTTGAGCGTCGCGTAATGCGTAGTGGTGGTGGTGGTAAATGTACCGCGTGCGGTCGGAATATCCCTTCTTGGTGTGGTGGCGGCGTCAAGTAAGAGGAAAGTGCACAATGGGCGCGGCAAAATGCGCGACATATACTGCTTTGTGGGCGGAAACTGTAACCCAGGGAGGGTTACACGACCCGGCCGCATTCCTACCAGTACTGTACCACTTGCTGAAAAAGGAAAGTACTGAGATCGGTCAACACATCTTAACTCAGTAGATTTGAGTGGGCAGCGAGGGGTGGACCAATACAGTCTATCCTCCGTTTTCAGCCACCATGGTACTGATAAAAAATGCAAGGCCATCGATGATTGGCAGGAAGTTAACAACATGCTTGTACAACTTTCTCAGCAACAATTTTATAATTTGTGCTTGGTTATGCGATGGGTGTGGTGGCTGAAAACGGAGGATAGACTGTATTGCGGCTGGCAATCACACCACCAGCGTTAGAGCGATGTTCAAGTAAAATGGTGCCTCGTTTTTTGGCACCTGGTTTTCATGGTGCTCTAGCAAAAGCAGCCCCCAAAACTAGCCTCCATGTTCAACTACCCTGATTAAATTTATTGTTTTTGTCATGCGTTTTACTCTTTTCTTGAAGTTCATTGTTTCCTTCAACAATTCGGTAACTTTCTGAACTAATTCTTTCTCTCCCGCACAAAATGTGGACTTCCGTAAGATTGGCCCTTTAAAAAAAAGGCAAAGTGCCGAAAAAACACCTCCCAAAGGTTTTTTTTCTGCTTGATTTTGACCAGCCGAAAACATGTGGCGAGCTTTTTTGGAGCTACGTTCGCGCGACATTAGCAGAAAACCAGGCACCAAAAAAAAGCTGAAAGCTACTTGAACATCGCTCTTACGTGTCAGAGTACTGAATTGTGTGGGGTTCAGGTGTTGTTGCTCGCAATGCGGGATGGGGAGCCAAGAGGCGGTTCAGGCAACAGCTCGCGCAACATAAGCAAGCTAGCCCTCGACTTATGTTGCTCGTGAACGTTACTGACCGTGAAGTGAAGTCACGCGTGGCCAGTTCACACGACCTTTCGAGGTCAGATTTTGTAGGGTGGGCCAGGTTCCCTAAGCCTGCTCCACCACTCACAAGCCCGACCCATGGGTCTGATATCAAGCAGAACCGAGATCTTTGGACCGCTGTGCGCTTGGGATGTATCAAGTTGCACCCATGATGACACCAGTGTCTGCCCCTGCATTCCTAGCTTCAGTTCTCACTTTGCATTCTACATTTTGGGAAGCAATTCACACCGGCATCGTTTCCTCGGGAGTCGCCACTACCATAGCACCGTGTTACTTCGACACCTTTTGACTGGTAACTCATTACAGACTTGAAGCCCACGGGACGCCCATACAAAAGTCAATACAGCGGACATTGAAGGCAGGCACGATCCCAACGCTATCCCAACGTGCGCGGTCTCTGCTGTGCGTTTTCACGTAGCGTCGCCCGAGAGGTGGCTGTCACTATTGATACTACTACAAGTATATCGGTCTTGCGCCCACTCGCTGCCCTCACGCTTTGTGGCGCAAGCGACATGCAAGGCAATGCACTGGGACGGCGCTTTCGACTGGATCAAAATGACGCTTACGTTGGTCTAAACGCCGGTGAGGGCGCGCGGCAACTGACTAACGCAACCGAACCGCATCATTGGATGGCGTCAAATATAACTTGGCCGTGTTGCTGGCACGAGTCTTGTCGCATCTACGACTGGGCTGGTCCAAATCTGGAAGCGTCTCCAATTCGATCAAAGAGGTGAGGCCAGTCGACCGCTCGCGTTCGGGTTTTCTTTCGTTCCTTCTTCTTCTTCTCCCCGCGGCTCGCGCTGACGCATTTCTCTTCCGCTCGAGACTCTCGGCCGCCTTCAAGCCTCCAGTCGTCATCTCGCCTGCCGCCATATTGATCGCCATCGAAACCAGCGCACATAGCAAGCATTTCGTCTCTACGCAGCCCCCGAGACGACTCGGTGCCCGCGCTGCTCGCGCCGCCAACCCCTTCGCCGGACGCGTCAGCACGCGCGGTCACTCCCGGGCGGACGTCGCTGCCTCTTGCAGTCGCGCACGACGAAGACGCCGACGACGACGCGGAACTCGCGCCGCTCCCATCCGGTAGCCCTTGCCGCGGCGTCACCATGTCCTCGACCGAGCCCTCGTCAGCCACTTCCGACTCGTCCATGTACGACCACAAGCTGCCGTCGATCATCGTCCCGGACGTCCACGCGGCGTCGTTCGACAAGCAGCTGAGCGGCGCTACGCTGTCGGCGTCGACGCCGACGCTCGTGACGTTCGCGACGACGTCCGAGGTCGACCCAGTGGTCGTGTCGGCGCGATCGTCAAGCCGTCACGACAAGGCGCAGCTCACTCTACGGGGCACCATGGGCGCCAACAGCGTGCGCCAACGCATCACCATCTCGGTCGACGAGATCAGCCCGCACGCTCTCGACCGGCTGGGCGTCAACACGGACATCCTCAAGAAGGAGAAGGGCATGAAGAAGCTCGGCATCTCGGACGTGGACATTGAGCGCAGCGAGGAGCTGCGCCGCTACAGCGGCATCACGTTCGGCGCGCCCACGCGCAAGGTTGAGTTCGTCTTTGGGTTCAACGACGAGCAGCTGCACCGTGACAAGGCCATCAAGCGGCTCGGCACGACCGAGCAGGAGATCCAGGACGACTACAGCCGCCGCATCTCGGAGCTCGGCACGAGGGAGGACCGGCCCGTCATTTCGCCAACGCACTGACGCTCGCGCTCCTATGCAACCGTGCACCCACCGCCCCAAGTGTGCGAGACGCACAGCTATGAGGTCACTACTGCCTGTACTTGAACACGCGACAACAAATAGATAGCATGCCATCCCAACTCGCAGACTTGCCGCATAGGCGTCTATCATGAGCTGTAGTGCATGGGCAACAAAGTGATCGCCGATGGCTTCGTACATTGTATAACATCGCCTTGAACTCACAGTTTCTGCTTCGTATTCGAAGGTAGGCACTTCATTGCCTCGATCGTTAACTCTGTCATGACGGCTTCCTTGCAAAACTCCGCGTTGCACCACTCTACTGCTTCTAGTAGTTGATGTAGCGCAGCGCCAGCAACGCGAGCACGCGGTAGATGGCGAGGAAGACGAACACGTAGCCAAAGTCGCGCGGCATGTCGTCACGACGCATCTTGAACACCTGCTCCACGTATCCCTGCACCGTGATGTCGCCTAGCTCGACGGGCGCGTTGCTGAGCGG
>JAADXW010000066.1:0-45551 GCA_023337975.1 Phytopythium ostracodes
CCACTATATCAAATCAAACTGGGAAAAAATGTCACCCACATGCTAAACATGACTATCAAAGTGTTTTCAGCGATTTTCAACTTCTCCGCTCTCTTATTGGTCAAGAAGCTTTACAGAATGGCATTTTTTTTATTTTTGGCTAGGACTTTATCAGACACCACTATAGCTGTTAGGTAACCCATACCGGTGCTTCCGACCCAGTCCCATCTACACCTTGGTGAGAACAAAAGGAGGAAGGATCAACTTATCCACGCGTCGGGTCTCTTCATGGAGGCGCTGGACGCGCCGCCGGGTTGCGGCTCGTGGCCGTACGACACCAACGTGACGCTCGGCCCGCTGGGCATCGACTACCTGTACCTGCACTACTGCGTCTTGACCGGCCTGCCGCTGCTGTCGGCGGCTGTGCTGCTCGCCTGGCTCTTCGTGCTCTTCTACTTCTGTACGTCTCTCCATTCCTGCGCGCCCTTTAACGGCCGCTAGTGGTCTCTAACGAGCTGTGTGTTGTGGCTAGTGGGCAGCACGGCGGACGGGTACTTCTCGCCGACGCTGGCGAGCATCAGCGACAAGCTGCGCGTGCCGTACGACGTGGCGGGCGTGACGTTCCTGGCGTTTGGCAACGGCGCGCCCGACGTGTTCTCGTCCATCGCGGCCTACTCATCGGGCGTGAACGCGGCCGGCATCAATGAGCTGCTGGGCGGTGCCATGTTTGTCTCGACGGTCGTCGTTGGCTGCGTCGCGCTCGCCAGCGACGTGCGCGTGCAGCGCTGGTCCTTCTCGCGCGACGCCGGCGCGCTGGTGGTCGTGCTGCTGCTGTTGGTCGCGATTGGCAGCAGCCGCCGCCCGGGCGCCGCCAGCGCCTTCCTCCTGCCGATGCTGTACGCGGTCTACGTCGCGTCGGTCGTGCTCCCTCCGTGTCTCTCGCGGCTCAATGCTGCGCGGTATGCCGTGCAAGATGACAGCGTTGGTGGTGAGTCAGGGCCGTCGTCACCCCCACACAAAGCAGCAATGGTGCTGTCCGCGTTTTGGCACGCGCTCTCTCCCAAGGGATCGACCGAGAAGCAGCACGGGTACACGTTCCTCACGCGAAAGGATGCAGAGGGCGACAAGGACCGTGGCAATGGAGAGAAGAAGGCCATCAAGCTCTCGTCCCCTCGCAAGACACCCGCGCCTCGCTTCTTCAGCACACTTTACGAAGACCATTTCGAGAGCGGCGTCTATGCTGAGTCGCTGTCTTCCCCGCTGATCGCAGACGACGACCGAGAGGAAGAGATGGAGACCGCGATGGACGAGATGGCGTCGCCGCAGTGGCTCGGATTTACGACTGGAGGCGGCATGTTTGCGGCTGCGTACTGGCGGCACTTGCGCTGGCGGTGGGGTCTGAAGCGCCGCATCAAGAGCGTATGGTCGAGCGATTCGTCTATTGTGGTGAAGATCTTGTCCGTCCCTCGAGCGCTGCTGGTGGTGGTGCGCGACGTGAGCGTCCCATTACTCGACGCTGATGAATGGCGACGGTCGCTAGCGTCGCTGTCTCCAGTGACAGTCCCGCTGCTCGTTCTTCTCGTCACTGGGCACGTGAAGGATCGCTTGCACGTCGGGTTTCTGTCTCACGACGTGCCGATCTGGCAGCTCGTCGTCGCGTGCGGCTCGCTGGTCGGAATGACCGTCTCGTTCACGACGCACCGGTCGCACGCGCCCAAGTCATTCCTGTACTCGGCGTTCTTCCTCTCGCTGGCGTTCGTGTCATGCGTTTGCTGGATTTACGCGGTCGCGAACGAGCTCGTGGCGCTGCTGGTCGCCGCCGGCATCATCAGCCATGCGGGCAACAGCCTGCTGAGCCTGACGGTGCTGGCGTGGGGTAACTCGGTGGGCGACCTCATTACGGACGTGTCGGTCGCGCGCGCGGGCTTTGCGCAGATGGCGATCGCTGGCTGCTTTGGCGGCCTCGTCTTCAACATCTTGCTGGGTCTCGGCATCCCCATGGTCGCCACGTTCCTCAGCGGCCACGTGCTCGAAATCGGCCTCGACACGCACGCGCGCATCTCGCTATCGTTCCTGCTCGTGTCGCTGACCGCGACCATCGCCGTGTTCCGCTTTCACGCGTTCCACTGCCCGCCGTGGTACGGCAAGCTGCTCATCGGCTACTACGCCGTCTACTCGGTCGTGAACCTCGTCGTGGCGTTCCGCGACGGCGGCGTCGACCCAACAACGTAGTTTGCATCAGGGACACTAGCGGCCAATACACACACACCCAAGTAAATAGTAATGCAGCTCTGGATTGAAGACGCGCTGTCGTGGGTGAGCAAGGCTACATATATTACGGGATCGATGCTTGCTTGGGTTAAAGGAGTCCGAGCCTTCACCGGGGATTAGACAGCGCTCCGGAGGTGGCGTCCGCGGCGATCGCGCAGTGCGACTGCACGCGGTTCTCGTAGCCCTTCCAGACCTGGCACGTGAAGGCCAGGTCCTCGCGGAACGCGTCGCTTTTCTGCCATGGGAGTGTAACAGGGACACATGCATAGAGCTGGTCAGTTGACTTGGCGACCTGGTTCGGTTTGTTCATCGGCGGTGACGACGCACCTCGATCTGCGCGTTGATCTCCTTCAGCACCTCGTTGAGGCGCGCCACGGACCCGGAAATGCGCTGCAGCAGCGCCTGCAACAGAACATTCCCGTGTGCGCATCAGTTGCCCAGCAAGCGTCAGTTCAAGTGCGCACAGGTTTGCTGGGCGAGGGAAACGGCGAGCTACCCCACCTTTTGCTTCTCTTCATGGGGATCTGCATGCACAAAGCACCAGCGCGATCGACACAAGACACACCAGGACACGGTTAGGGCGCCATTATCACCAGCCACGCAGCCTCCGGGCCCGCAGGAAGAGCGGCAAGTGGTCCGTACTCTGCATCGTCGGTCGGAGCTCCTAGCGATTTCAAAAATGGCGCGAGGCGATTCCCGCGAGATATTCTCCGCATCCGATTGGTCAATAATTTGAATACCCTAAATAATGATGTGTCATTATCATGAACCAAGCTTGACCCGATTGAAGTTGGCAGACAAATACCTCATGCATCTTCTCCTTTATCTCATCATCTTCCCTCCCAGGATTCGTTTGCGTCTCTAGTTTTTGCTGACCGGGTGCCTTGCTGCATTCTGTATCACCTCTGAGTCTACGCGACGATGTCGGCCGCGACCCACGACACCAGCGCCTTGACCAGGTCCGCGTCGTGCTGTCGGAGCAGTTCCTCGCCTGGGTCCGCGCCGTCCTGCTGCCCTCGCGCACCAGAGCGCTGCGACCCGGCGTGCAGGCGGTCCAGGTGGCGGTAGAACGTGGCGCGGAGGCGGTCGCGGAGGGTCAGCACCGCGAAGGCGTCGTCTATCGACTGGAACTCGAACACCATCCAGTCGTCGAGGATGAGCAGCCACCCTCGCTCGGGCTCGTCGCTGTCTGCCGCGCCGACAACGTTTTCGAACTGCACTGACTCGGGGTTCCCCATGAGCAGCATCAACAGCAGCGTCGACGGCAGCTTGGTCGCGTACTTGGCGATCCGCGTTCGCTCCGACTGCATCATCTCGTGGTACACGAGCCATTCGAGCGGTTCGTCCATGTCCTCGCCGTTGAAGTTGTTCCTCCCTGGCTTCCTCGACTTTCCCGCACCGAGCCACGCGATCATGGACGAGCCCTCCATCTTGACCTTGACTTTCTCCTTGGACGTCCAGTTGCGGCTCACCGACGAGCGCGAGAAGAGCACGTTCGGGTACATGCCAGCACTCAGCGCCATCAGGTACGACGTCAGCGAGTGTAGCGGGTGCCCCCGTCCCGTCGGAGCATTCAGCTGTGTCGCCGACGTCATCCCAAGCAACTCCATGTCTTGCTGCAGCTGACGATAAATCGAGTAGATCTGCTCCAGCGTTGGGCGGTGGAGCATGTTTCTCGCGCAAAACCCGTCTCGCTGCGCGAACGACCGCGACGGGAAGTTGATGTACGCCTCGAACGCCTTCCAGAGCGCAAAGTGGTCGCTCTGCAGAGTGAGCTGAGGGCATGCGCTGCGCACAAACGCCTCCTTGGAAGCCTCCACTTGGCGCAACTCGGCCGCCGTCATGCCCAGGAAATTGAGGAACGGATCACGATAGCCACTCAGCGCCGAGGTGGTCTGCAGCACCGCGTCAAAGCAGCCCAGCACGTGACTCCAAAGCACCAGCTTGCTCATCTGAACGGGCACGCCGCCCGTGCAAATGTGCGCCACATGCCAGCCAAAGAGCGTCAGGCCACCTTCCGGTCGGTCGAGCGCGTTCATCTCCGTCAGACGCTGCAGTGCCGCGTCGATCGAGAGCTCGCTCGGCGCGTCCATGGCCTGCAAGAGGAACTGCTTCGCGTCCAGAATGTGGAGCTTGCGCTCGAACTGCAAGAGCTTGATCTGCAGCATGAGCTCCTCCAGAGGTGTCGTCAGCAGCTCCGGCAGCATGAACTCCTTCATTGCCGTCTCGAATCGCGCTCGGGAAAAGAGACGGAAGCAGATGCCAGCACGCACTCGACCGGCGCGACCGGTGCGCTGCACGCAGTTCGCGCGAGCGACCCATGTGGTCTGGAGACCCATGACGAATGACGAGCTCGAGGTCGTCGCGAGCGCGTGCGCCTGCTTCGACTTGCCGCAATCCACGACGAAGACCACATCCTCGATCGTCAGACTCGTCTCGGCAATGTTGGTCGCCAAAATGAGCTTGCGCTTGCCTCGTGGCGGCGTGAGGAACGCACGGCGCTGCTCCTGAGCTGAGAGACGCGAATGCAGCAGCGCGATCTCGTACTTGGACGAGGTCGACGGTGATCGAAGCAGCGCGCGCTCCATGAACGAGATCTCTTCCCAACCAGGCAGGAAAACCAGAACGGCGCCCTTACTAGTTGGGCTGTCAGCACTCCCATGCAGCGGGAACTGCTGGTCGATCAAGTACAGAAGCTGGAGAAGCAGATCGTAGTCCACCGACTGGTCTCGAGAGAGCGCGTCCTCTTGTCGCTCGTACGCAGACAGCAGCCCGCTCTTTTGCAGATCGTCATAGCGACCCAGCGTTTGACGCACCATACTGGCCACGTCTGCAGGGTCCGGCGTCTCGTCCTCTTGGTACAAAGGCTCAATCTCCTCCGGTACAACTGCAGGCTGGTCAGCAGGCGGCTCGCCGAAGCACGTGGCGACGTGCATACCGAACGCTTCAGCGTCTGCAAAACCTCCACCACCGCAGAGTGGACACTGCAAGCCACTGTCACGGGCAGCGGTACGCGCACCGCCGCTACTTGTCAGCCTGGCTTGTCCGTGGTTGGAGCTCGCGCCGCCTTCAAATGGAGCTGTCCGTTCCGCCTCGAGCAATGCCAGCACATCTTCCAAGAACAGCGTAGTGACTGGGAAGCACCTTCCACCAACCATCTCGAGAATCGGGGCCGAGTATTCGGGCTGGAAGTACGCCGAGAACTTCTCCACTTGGATGGTCGCGCTCATGAGGATCACCTTGAGGTCCTTCCGCTGCTTGAGAATGGACGACTTGAGCAAAATGAGCAGGAAGTCGGTGAACTGGTCGCGCTCGTGCACTTCGTCAAGGATCAGGTGCGAGAACCCGAGCGCGAGCGGGTCGTTGTTGAGCCACTTGAGCAGCGTGCCGGTCGTGCAGAAGATGAGCTTGGACTTGTCGACACTGAACGAGCTGTCGAAGCGGATGGCGTGCCCGACCTCTTGCGAGTTGTTGGCGCCGCTGCTGCGCTCCTTCGCGACACGTTCCGCCAGCGAGATGGCGCTCAATCGCCGCGGCTGCGTGCAGATGATGCGCGTGTTGTTGATACTCCCCTTGGCGACGGCGTCGTCCAGCAGGAACTGCGGGATCTGCGTCGACTTGCCGCAGCCCGTGTCTCCGGAGATGACCACGACCTGGTTCGCCTCGACGAGATCCAGGATCTGCTGCTTATAGCTGAAGACAGGGAGGTGCGACGACTTGGAAGAGGGTCCCACTGCTCGCGCGTCCATAGGCGGCTTCTTGCCGCAATCTTGTCGCAGTGGGCGGAACAGCGGCCGCGCTCCTTGACTGCGCTGCTGGTTCGCCTTGTTGGGCGCTAACGCAGTGTACGCCGAGTCCTTCATCCCGCTCCACTGGTCCACCACCGGCATGGCCGTCTTGGGCGCCGGCGGGACAGGGTACTTGCTGAAATACGCGTGCACCACGGGCGGAAAGCCCATGACGGGGATTGGCGCCAGGCGCAGCGACACCTGCTCCATGCGCGCGTTCTTCTTGGCCTTGGCGACGTGGACAAACCGGCTGTCGCCCTTGCCCGAGCTCTTGGAGAAGAGCCCGAACTTCTCGGCGACCGAGTGGATGTACCGCCGCTGCGTGTTGTCCAGGTCCTTGGGGAAGCTCATCTCGAAGCGCGCGCCGTCTTCCACCAGCGCCTGCAGCTCCTTCTGCACGTGCATACAGAAGGCCTCGTCCAAGCTGATCCCTTCGTCTCCGCCACCGCCGCCGCGCTTCCCGCGCGCCGTGAAGGGCGGTGTCGCCGCTCCATTCCGTCTCGAGTCGCCGCCATCGAACACACGCGCGTCTCCTCCGCGCCCCCGCCCGCGCCCACGCCCACGGCCGGACCCACGGCCAGCACCGCCACCACCTCCTCTGTCTCCTCTATCTCCTCTGCCTCCTCCGTGTCCCCCGCGGCTGCGCGGCGCCCACTGCCGCCCGTTGCCCGGCACGTTCATCACTTCTCTTGCTCTCTCGATCTTCCACCAGTTGCGTTGACCTTTCTCTTATGACGACAGAGAGGGAGAGTGCTCTATTTTAAAATAGAAGATCAGTCATTAATATAAAACAGATCAGAAAGGTCACTAAAGTGAATATTCAGGCAAAAAGTGTAGCCATGTTGCGGAAATGGCAACCGGGTCAAGCGACTGGCGCAGAGGTCGTGCTCGACGCGTCTGCTTCATTCTGCAGCTCCTCCAGACCGTCTAATGCAGGAAGAGTGGCCTCAGACTGCTTGCCTTCGTCGCTGGGGGTCAAGGAGCGGGCGCTGTGGGTCATTTCGACGCGGTCGGGGCTGGGCGGAGAGCTGTTGGCCCATGTGTTGACGCAGCCACGAGCGAGGCCCGACTGCTGAAGCCGCCGCCGCATGAACCCCAGCGGCCCCGATGAACGGGACTTTGGGTGTAGCTGCGGCGGGATCGACGTGCTGAAGGCGCGGCCGTCGGCCTCTGCGCCGGTCGCCTGCGAGAGTGCGCCGGACAGGAACTCCTCGGCTCGAGTGCCGTAGACCTACGGCAGTGGCAGGCAGGCTTCAAGGTTAGACGACGCGTCTCCCAACCCAACAAAGGCAAAGCGTCTTTCACCTTTCGAGCGAGCGGAACCAGCGTCATGAGCATTTGTACGGTGGTGTGGAGCTGGACGATCATGGACTGGTGGTTGTGCGCGAACACCTGCGCCTCCAGCTGCGCCTCTTGCTTCTGCTGGGTCGCCACGGCCAGCTCGCGCCTGAGCTGCTCGATCTGCGACTCCAAAGTCGCGCAAACCTGTACGATCGATGTAGAGATCAGTCAGTCTACATACCGCGGGCTACGAGCATCACAAGTTGTCGACTTGCCTGCTCCATATCTCTCGCGTGAGACTTTGTCGCGAGTAGCTTGTGACGCAGGCTTGCGTGCTCCTTCTTCAGGAACGTGAGGTGCTCGTGCGCGTGCTTGGCAGCTTGTCGGCTCTCGACGGTGTCCACCATATCGACGCCGGACGATTCTTGGCGTTTCGCTTCAAGGAGCGCGGCAGACCCGACGTCGCTGGACAGATACGAAGGGATCGCTGCTCCATGGGCGTTCTGTCGGAAGATATCCACCCGCGAACAAGTCAACGCATCGGCCCGACAGATACCAGCGCGAGATATAATACAGGAGCGTACCATCAAGCGCTCGATGCTCCAGCGGTGGCCAGGACGAATCGCCATCGTGCGCTGCAGCAGCGGACGAAACTCAGCGTCGACGCCTTCGATCAGTTGGGCCAGCACGTCGTCGTTGATGGAGCTGACGAGGTGAAGCGTCTCGCGTGGGCCTATAGAGTTGCACCACGGAGCTAGGTGATCCAGGTAGGTTCGCCCTGTTACGAGCTGGTACCTGGACATGAAATCGATCACAAAGCACGCGTTGGTGAGTTGACCGGACGAAAGAGGATTTCCGAGAGTACTCCACGTACACGAGGCAACCAAACTGCCACATGTCCGACTCGAAGGTCGGGCAGAACGCTTGCCCCTCGAGGAACGCCTTCGCCGCTTCTGGTGAGCATGAACTGGTGGAGAACGCGCGAGGTCCAAACGTTCTCGCTCCGTTTAGCAGTTGGCTCGCACCGAAGTTGAACAACCGGAGCGTCGAGTCTTCGAATTGCCCAATGTCGCTCAGCGTCTACAAGTTGATACAAGAAGAAAACGATCGTCAGATTCATGCCACTGCTATCAGAGACTGTATCCTCCACTCACAATGTTCCCGTTGACCATGTGGGCTTTGCAGTGCCAAAACAGGACGCACTCTGCGACTTCCGAGATAACAGCGCGCACTGCCGCGGGTTCCAACTGGGACTTGGAATCGAGCTCGTCTAGTGTATACACCGGAGCCTCCATCACCAGACTGTAGTCAAGCGTCACTGAAACATCTCTGCGAACGGGGAACAACAGTGATGTGAGCATGACTATCGTCTAGAGTATCTAACGGTACGACGCCTCGGTAACAACATGCTCACCCCGTTTGACTCTCTGGAGCCGCGACAGTGTCGCGAACGATGATACGTCGTCTGGCATCGTCAAACTCGTCGCAAATGCTCATGGCGAACGTTTTACTGCCCGTGTCGCTCGCTTTCTTGGACTGTGTTGCACAGTACGTATGAGTAAATTCGCAGCAAGTCTTGCCTCAGCAGTAAGCAGTTCACACAGCCAAGCTTACCACGGTCATGAGGTGCAGCATCATCTCGCGTTCATGCTCGAGGGCACGCATAGACGAGTGGAAGCGCATGAGAACCTTCGCCGTCGATCGCGAGTCGATGGCCAGATTTGTCTGGATGTAAACAAGCTCTTGGTTCACGAGAAAGCTGACGCATTTGCCCGCTGCCTTCAAGAAGTCGTATCGGTGCCGGAACGACGACGGGCCGCTGATAAGTAGCGCGCTCGTTTCTGGGGTCGATGCTGGGTTGTCGGTCAAGTATTGGATCGGCAGTTTGAGCTCCTATTTCCACCACCGACGGCACATTGGTCAGCTCTTGCGGACCCAGAAGCACTAGAGCAGTACGTTTTACTCGCCATATCAGCCACAGAGGTCGCGCTGGGGCACGCGTCGAACAGAATTTCCACCACGAGCGCCGATATCGCACGATTCGAGCAGAGATAGTGGAGCGGTGTCCTACCATCCTACGCAAATGGTAACAATCAAGAAGGATGTCAAGACCAAAGGGATACAGCCGCGCGGCAACCGCACTACGAACCTGGTCAATCTGCCGGACGAGATCGTTCCCGCGCTCAAAGAAGAGCCACAGCATATCCGACGTGATCGCTTGGTTCATGCACAAGTAGTGGAGCGGCGAGCGCCCATACTATTGGTGGACACATGGATGAGACACGATGAGATGCGAGTGATCACGACTGACAAAGCACACACATTGACATCTCCTGCACGCACCAAGTCGAGCGAGAACGCGTCCTCCGTAGCGGCCAGCAAGACCGTTCTCAGCCGGTCGACTGTCAGACGGCTATTCATGCACAGAACGTGTAGCGGCGTCGCTCCAAGCTGCGTATCAAACACGTAAGCATGGTCAGAGCGGATACTGTTGCATACATCCACCTACTTCGAGGACGTCGATGCACACCTCATCTTGCGCTTGGAACGTCACGTTCAGCGTGTCAAAGTCCATGATCACGGACAGCAAGTCTGGGTGGACAGCTTCGTTCGTACAAAGGCAGTGTACTGGTGTAGCCCCGTTCTGTTCAATATCAAGAACCACATCGTATGAGGCGGGAATGAGCTCGCGAATCAGAGAGGTCTTACGCTTGAAGTGGACGTGATGCTGGTCGGGCTCGATCGAAGCAGCTCCTCCATGATTTCGCACGTGACGGATTCACTTCGGCACACAATATGCAACGGCAGATCCTTGTTCTACGAAGGCAGCATTACCAGTGGACGAGTCAGTGCGAGCTACACCATCTCAACCAATCGCGAAAACAGTATGCTATTTTACCTCGTCAGCGATCAAAGCCGCGCTCGGACATGCCGCGAGAAGCGTCTTCACAGCATGGACGTTGACATTGGCGCTCTCGCACAGCCAGTGCATGGGCGTTCGCCCCATCTAAACGCAGCGACCGAGTAATTCACGTAAGCAAAAGCAGCTTGAAGACTCGCACCGCAACGAACTGTACAGCAGACAGAACTTACCTCATCCGCAACTCCCGCAGCGTCACCACAGCAGCCGAGCACATGCCGCAGCACCCACATGTTGAGCTTCGGAGACTGCATCAGACAGTGGAGCGGCGTTTCTCCGCGCTGCACACTCATGCAAGCCATTCGACAGAGCGTGGAAAGCTTTCAGCTTTCCAGAACGTGGCAATAGTCACCATCTTGATGCTGTCTCACCTTATTGACGGCATCATAGCCACCAGTGTCTCCCAAAGCCTGCAGCAACTCCACCGCGCAGACAGGATTGGAGCAAAGACAATGCAGAGGAGTGTCCCCCTCATTGCCAACCACCGCGACAGTTGGAGGATCCGCCGCCACGAGCACCGCGACGGCTTGGGGCGTCACTGTCGCGTTACTGCACAGAATGTGGAGCGGCGTGTGACCGCGCTAATGGGCGCGTAAGCGAGGCAACAAAGTTAGCGGGTCGTTCGAACATTGCACCGAGCAGTTGAACGGATAATACAGCCCCACCTCGTCCTTGGCCTCGACGGTGCTCCCGGAGGCCGTCGTCATCATGGTGATGAGGTCCACAAAGAGGTAGTTCGGCGTCGACGCGCACACCAGGTGCAGCGGCACCTGCCCGCCCTGTCAACGCACCCATCATACCAGCGGCCTTTTCAGCTTGTCGTTTCCCGCTTCACGTCGCGTCACATGAGGAGCGCACGCACCTCGCTTGTCTTCTGCAGGAGCCCGGGCGTCTTGGCCAGGCAGTCCAGGATCTGCTCCTTGTCGCGCTGCGAGATCGCGTCCGTGAGTCTGCGCAGCGCCTGCGCCTCCAGCTCGCCCTCTTTCTTGGCGGCAGCGTCGTCCTCCGCGGATTGGTGCTTGAACACGGACCGCCGGCCGGTGATCATGCTCTTGACCGACTTGGTGAGCGCGCTCGAGTACGCGCGCGACCACGTCTTGCCCGCCGCCGGGCGGTCCCGCATCACCACGAACACGGGGGAGGAGGCCGGGCCGCCCTTGAGCGCGGCCAGCGCGTCGCCATTCGTGGGACCCAGAGCGAGCACCCTGGCGTTCAAATCCGCCACGTCGAGCGGCTTAGAAGACGCCATCGCCATCATTACGGCGCCTGCTTCTTTGGGAGACGACGAGAACAATGAACATGATCTTTCGAAGCTTTTCAAGATATCGTGGACGTTGCATCATACTGTTTTATATCCAATCACGACGCATAAATTGGTATTTTACTCTTGGATACGATCGTTTGATTGGCTATTTTCTGCTTATTCTTCTTTTCGAGAATGGATCCTGTACATTTTTTCCGATGGTTGTCGGTACCAACCAGGCGAAATGGGAATGGCGAGGCGGATTGGCGCGGATCGCGGCGCTGGCCGCGTCCTGGGAGACGGGAGGGGATTCCAAGAGGCTGCAGACGGTTGAAGAACTGGTGGAGCTAGTTGCAGACGCTGACCCGATCGTCGGGTACGCAGCCAAGGAAGCGCTACTGAGGGTACTGTGTGGCACTGCGAAGGCGCCAACCCGTTTCCATGGCATGCGCATTGTCAGGTTCGATGCTCTGTTGCGACCCAGAAGACGCACGCTATACGTTATATCTACCAGCTCGTTTGTGGTCTCACGTCCTCTGCTTGTTGTGATAGTGCAGGCTGATGCTTAGGGAAGGAGATGACGTCCATGGTTTCCGATTCGCGGCCCTCCGGCAGCTGATCAAAGCCTCCAGTCGCGATGAGATAGCGCGAGAACCAGGCGACGGAGAAGCGGGAGAAGGCGACGAGGACGAGGACGAGAGCGAGGGCAGTTACGCAGAGCCGAGCGACGTCTATCTTGATGCCGTGATGCACGAGCTTGCATTGGTGGATATGTGCGTCAGCTGCGCTTTCGATGGGCTTCCATCGCCGAGTGATGACGAGCCACGGCATTACGAGGCATTGCTCTTCCTGAGCGACCTGCTCAAGCGAGTTCGAGCGCGCTATGCTGCTGATACTAGCGCTGCCGTAGCTCGTTTCGTGGCGCCGCTCTGTGAAATGGCCAGTCGTATCGTGGAGACCGTGGCGGTGCCACTCAACTACAACGCCGCGCCTTCGTCGGTGAGCTGTGCCGTTCTGAACGTGCTGGAAGACTGGCACGAACTCGCCCGTGCTGCGTGGTCGACTGGCGAGAACGAAGAACGTGATTGCTACCGGAGATGCGTGTCCTGCAGTATCCGGTGGCTTGTGGCATCCTCCTGCGCTTCGGTGGCGTTGAGGATGATCAACAACACCAACAGGCTGGCAGAGACCGCGAGCGAACGCGCATTCATCGCACGGCAGAACGAGTACCCGTTTCTCCAGCAGTGGCTGCAGCCCCTCGGACGACTCGCGACTGGTGTGGTGGACACTGTTGATGAATCGGCAGGCGAAGACGACGGAGCAATTTCCCAGCTCGGCCGCTGGCTTCAGAGCCTTGCCAGTGCCGGCAAGTCGTCGCTGGAGCTCCCGTCACGTCAACGGATACTCTCGATCCTAAGCGAGCAAGACGACGTGATGGTCCAAGTGCTTAACTGCATCACGTACACTGTCGTGAAGATGGAACAGCGGACGGGACCCAGGAACAAGCAGAGAGGCGTGGCCGCTGGCTGCTTTGGCAAGGCAGGCCTTGTCGACAAGCTGTTGGCCGAGTTCGACCCGGACCTGCTCTTCGCCGACCTCCTCGCCGCGTTTGCGTTCGACCATCTCGTTCTCCTGGACTTCCTTACATCGTCAGGTACGTTCTGCAGTTTTTCAAGAGTGACCAATGCGACTTACGAGGGATCTGTTGCTGCTCTTCACCGCAGAGACCGCGACGCTCGAGTACTTGCTGCGCTACTTGCGTCGCCTGGCTGCGCAGTGGTCTACCAGCAGACGCACATTAGCCGAGTCTGGTCGGCTGGATCAGGTCATGAGCACGTTGATCCGCCTGCGGCTCGAGATCGAGCGGCTCGTTGCCGCCAATCTATTTCCTTACGACCCAACGCCGCTCGTTCGGCGGCTTGAGAAGGTCGAGGACGCGTACGAAGCGGTCGCTTCGACGTCGTGAAGCTCAAATGGAAAGGATAACTTATATTTTGGTCGTGTTTGCTTTGGGTAGAGTAACGGAGTGCTCGGTCGAGTGTTCACAGGGAAGGGTGAGAGCAATCGACATGCAACATGCAGTACAGATAGCAGTGGAAGAAGCTGTCGGGCCTTTGGACTGCCGGACGATGCCAGAGCCTTGACAACAGCTTAGCGTCGCCACACTGTGTAGAGCGACCGCTCAGTGCTTGACGCCGTCGACGCGGATGCCGATGGGGCTGCGCTTCAGCTTGAGCTCGAGTTGCTCTTCCATGTAGTGAAACTGGTGAACCATCGTTGGTAGCATCGGCTCTGAAACGTCACACACGTGCAAAAATGTTAGGAGGCGAGCATTTTATTTCATCTTTGCCACGACTCACCCAGCTCTTGCTTCTGGCTGCGCAGAATGGCCGAGTTGACTTCGTCGGCCACGCGCCGACGCTGCGCTTTGTCGAGAAGGTGACCAAGCGGCGACTCCGACTGGTTCTCAAACGCAAAAAGCGCCATGGTGTGCTCGATCTCGTGGAGAAATTGGGGCTGGGCGACGAGAGCATAAGCCAGTCAGCTTACTTTCAAGCACATGAACCGGAACGAAGCGCACGCAGGCCGCTTACGCTCTTCTCGCCAAACGGCGCGAGGTGCTTGGTCGCGAACTGGAGCGCCTGTGGAATGTCCCGCGCCTTAATCAGCTCGATGAGCTCCTGCTTGGCGAGCAGGAAGTCCATCCCGCGGTGCTTCTCCAGAAACTGTGAGCGCAGCAAGAGAACACTCGTCAGTCACGTATTCATTCATGTGCTGGGTGGAGATGAAGCAGATAGCTCTTTCTGACCTGCGGGTCCATCTGGACGAGCTTGCTGCGTGCTTTTTGAACGTGCCCCTTGAGCAGAAGCTGCTGGACGCTCATGCGCTCCTGCACCGACTGCAGGTCGGCATGGGCTGCAGATAGAGGCACATTGAAGTCAGAGAAGGGCTGTCGGTAAGTCAGTACGCGATGAATCGCGGTGGTAGACGCACGTTTCGTGGCCGAGTCGCGCCAGAACGCCTCGGCGACGTCGCGGTAGCCCTTCCCGACCAGGTAGTCCATCACCAGGCGGTTCATCGACCTGTTAGCACCACAACACGGGCTCAAAATGTTAGAATCGCGCCTTTTTCACAGGTTTAATGCCGTAGGAACACACGACACGCACTCTTTCGACACGCGCATGCGGCGCCGGCGCACGCCGTCCTTCTTGCTCCACCGCCGCGCGTTCGCGGGCACGCCGTCGAAGCCGACCGTGACCGTAGGCCCGACGAATGCTCGGCCGCGACTCGCGCTCGAGGACACCTCCTCCATGACGAGAACGAGGAAGAACGAGGAGAAGATGGAGGTGGAGAAAAGCGCGGCGGGCCTTTCGCTTTTGTTCGCGGCTTTTTGGGGATCGAGGCGGACAGCAAACTGACTTTGGGGCTCGCGGGCGCGAAAACAAAACTCAAACGTCGATCTTTTTCTCTTCAGCGTGTTCAAGCGACCTTCGCGCGACCATTTCGCCGGACTTTCTCCACCAGACGCAGTGGTATACCCACCATGTTTTGGAACGCGTTGCTCCTGTTTATGCTTGGTTTTGGCATTTCTTTTTCTTCAACGACCGAATGTTATGAAAAGCGGGGTAGGGATTATGTCCAATTCGAAGGCCTAGCCCTTGCAATGTTGAAGCCACCAAGGTGCTTGCGAACTTAACCGTGTGTCGCAATTGGTTAACATCTAACGGGTAAGAAACCCACGCGAGGAGTGTGGGTCTTTGCCTTGCTGAAGGAGAAAACGAAAAAGCGGACAAAGTACAGTCACGAGAAAGGACGGAAGAGAAATATGTTGCTGGGCGGAATGCGGCGCTCGACGGGCGGCGGCGGCGCCGGGGGAAGCAGCGGCGAGTTCTCCATCATGTTCGTGAACGGTCCCATCAAGTTCCAGAGTGAGGAAGGCGTGCTGTACTCGCGTCTGTTCCATATTGTACGTCGACTCGCAAGCGCCGAGTTCCCTTTGTGTCAGTCAGCGCGTAGTGGCGTGATAGCCGTGTTCTGACGCTCTTTGCTCGCTGCGTGATGTACAGGTCGACACAGACTGCGACGGCTACATCGGCGGAGCGGAAGGAGCGGCGTTTATCCGCCGCGCGCGCCTGATGAACGACGCTAACCGGGAGGTAACGAGTTGAAGCGCGAGAAGAGAGGCTGGAATCAGGCGTCACCGCGTTTAACATGCCCCCGCCCCCCCCTAACGCTTTTGCTGGTTCAATTTGTCGTCCCGCTAGATTTGGCGGCTCGCGAGCGGCGGCAAGTCGCAGCAGAAGCTGAACAAGGACTGCTGGTTCGTGGCCATGAAGCTCGTGGCTCTGGTGCAGAGCACGGGCAAATGCCAGATGCAGGGCCTGTACGCTGGTGACCCGCTTCCACTGGCCGACTTCCAGCTGGACACCCCGCCCGATAATGTGGTGCGTTGGTGTCGGCAATTCCTGTACTCGCCGCTCACGGTTGGTTCGGACTGTCACCGTACTCACGATCGTTCATTTAATAGCTGTTGGACGAGCCTGCACCCGGATTCAAACAGTCCTTTCACGTATCTGTGAGCACTCCGGTGGTCGTGGGTTCGGGGTACTCGCGGTATACGCAGTACGTGATCTCGACCAAGGTGCGAACTGATTGCTGCCGCTATGACAATCGTTGTTGCGGTTGGCTCATGAAGTTGTAAATTTGGTGCTTCGTTTGTACTAGACCAACGCACCGCATTTTCCTTGCACGGCGGCCCAAGTGAAGCGGCGCTTTAGCGACTTCGAATGGCTGCACCAGCGCTTGCTCCTTCAATATCGCGGTAAGAACGCTTGATACAATCCACCGTTGGGCCCTGATAGATGATGTCACTAAAACGCATCAACTCTTCATCTCCAAGGCACGATCATTCCACCGATTCCAGAGAAGCGATGGACGGGCAACATGGATGCCACCTTTGTGGAGGAGCGGCGGCAGGCACTGGAACATTTTATTGTACGCACATGGCGATAGCTACGTTCCCCTCACTCTCATGATGATACACTCACGTGTGTTGTTTGATATGTGTCCTTAGAATGAAGTGTGCAGCCACGAGAAGCTTTCGCAGACACTCGAACTTCAGATCGTGCTCACTGCTAGCGCTGAGGTGAGGATCGAGTGCACCTTATATCTGCCGTATCTGCGTTTGTTGAAACAGGGTATTCTGATCCGTCTCGCCTGAATCAGGGGCTAATCGCTGGGAAAGAGTTGCTCAAAGTCGCTTCAGGGCCGGCAGCGTATGTGCCAACGACAGCGTCCGTCACGTCATTGTGGAGCTCGTTGAAAGAAGGCGTCTTCCTCGCGTCGAATGTCCAGCCCGTTGAGATCAAGACGGACGACGACTATGCAAAGGTAAGTCGAAGAGTTGCTCTGAGAACATTCAAATCGCGTTGTGCAAAGACTGATCTTTGGTCCGTTGTCCACGCAGATTGGCGAGCACATCGACGAATACGAAAAGCGGATTCGAGAAGTCAAGCGCTGTTCCGACTTGGTTTATGCCGCGCAGCGCAGTGAAGGCTACGAGATGTCGCGCTTCGGCAGCTACCTCACGGCGATGGCAGAGCACGAAAAGCACGACCCTGAAATGAGGCGCATTGCCGAGGTATGCCGGATTATCGTTGCTGGTAGTACTTAATGCACAGTGAGTTCGATCTAACCAGGTGTCGCCTCTATCCCACTAGACTGCTGGTGATCACTTCGAGACGGTGTCGAATGTGTATCAAGACCAGGTATGACTCCAGGTTCCCATCTGTGCACCATTGGTCGATCCTTGCTCACACTCTGCACGTTGTTCGACAATTTTGAATAGCTCGACAAGCTGCTGGCGATGTACGTGTCTGTCATTCGCTACCAAGCAGGAAAGGTTGATGCGGTCAAGGTATGGACATACGTTTTTCGGTGTTCTCCTTGCTCATCCAGCGACTGATATAGTGATGTCATGGCAGGCTGTGATGAGCAACCGCGAGTCGGCGATCCACGAGGTCCAACAAGCCAATGCAAGCATGCAGCGGAACAAGGAACGTTTTGCAGCCGCGCGCGCCAGCAGTGGCGCCGCTGCCTCTGCGATGCGAGCAGAGCAGAAGATGGCATCTGTGAGGATGTTTGCTGGTATTTCTTTCGCTTTGCTGTTTACTTGCTGACTAACGGCTGCATACGTTGAACCGGCACTGCTGCAGGCCGAAGACCGGATGAATCACGCCAAGGAGCAAGTCCAGTTTATCGCAAAGAGCCTCAAAGTGGAGACACGGCGCATGGATACCGGACGAACGGCCGACTTCAAGGATGCGCTGTTGGCCCTCGCGAATTTGGAGCAAGAATATCACGTTCAGGTAATGTGGCATGAAGCTGCAACATCGTGGTACGATCGAGGAGCTAAAACATTGATCGCTATGTAACTGTAGTCGCGCGCGGCGTGGGGAGGCCTGATGTCGTCGCTCCAAATGACCGAAGAAGAGATTGCTGAAAGCCGCGAGCGCGCACAGCGTCACGTCTCATACCGGAGACCGGGTGAGAAGAACGTTGGCCAGTTCATCGGGCTGCTGTAATTGATATGTGGTGGTTGTGGAGATTAGAGAAACGCACCCGCGCGACGGCTACGCACTTATGGGCACGTGAAAAAACGTTGTTACGTGTTTTCCCTCGAGTTTCCAGCGCATCTTGAAGCTCACAGAAGCGGAGCAGAGCTATCATTGAGCGGCAGTTCCGACACCTGGTCGCCGTGCGTCGGGACTCCGTCGGCATCTTCACTCGCAACGGGCGGCTCCGGCTGCCCCTGGTCGTCGCCGCTGCTGTTACTACCACTCCCGTCATCGTTCTCTTCATTGTCGTCATCGTACATGTCGTCATCGCCGATCTCGTCGTCGTCGACTTCATTCGCTTGGGCGGCGTCGCCGTCCGCGTTCTCGTCCATGTCGCCGTCGTCGTCGTCCGCGTTGGCCACCATCGACGCGTGCTGGCTCAAGTCGATCACGTCGCCGTCCTCGAACTTGAGGCCGTCGAAAATCTCCAGGTCTTCGCTCAGACTCATACTGGTAAGTGCCTCATCGTCATCATGCTTGACCGATGATGCTGCATTGCCATTGCTCCCGCTCTGACTCGATGCCGTCTCCGCACCGCCAGCTCCCGCCTTGACCTCGTGCTTCAGTTCCGACTTGACGTCATCCACGACGTTGTTCTTGACGTCTTCGCTCTTGATGACGGACTGTTCGTCTTCGGGCGTCGACGCCTGCTCCTCTTCCTCGTCCGTCGGCTCCTCCTTGAGCTTCTATACGTGCATCGGTAACGCATCTAGGTGATTAAAGTCCAGTTCTCCACTCATACAAGCGCAGCAGACATGATGTGCATACCTTGGTACTCGCGAGCGAGCGCATTCTTACGGCAACGAGGTGCTCCATAGTATTCACGCCCTTCTCGGGCACCAACTGACGCTGCAGCCACAGGAAGAAGCAGCGACAAGCAACGTCAGACGCACAACTGCCACTGATCCGCATCAAGGTCGTACCTTGTACATGGCTTCGAGTCGCTTCAGGTTGGCGCGGGTGCTAGGCTTGACGACGGCGCCGCACGCGAGCATCTTGTCGGTGTCTGCGCCCTCCGATGCCGCCGCTTGCGGCTTTTGCAGCGGCTGCGTCTTCCCTAGCATGCTGCTCTTGAAGCTGTTCGCCCACTTCTCGAGAAGCCGCTGGCAGTCGGCGGACAGCGGGCCGTATCCTCGGAACTTCGGTGTTGCCAGCGCTCTGAACCATTCACACAATCAACCACATCAATCGTCAGGGTTCACCATCAAGTTATCCAGGATCGAAGATGGCGGCAAGACGTACTTAGCACATGCGACGGTCGCCTTGTACTGGTCGAACGCAGAGCCGCCGATCTTGCACCAGCACCCGTTGGGCATCTGCCGCATGAGCAGGAACTGCTCGCAGGCCGCGATGAGCTGGCGCTGCGCCTCTATCCTGACGCCTCCAAAGAGCTTCATGCACTGCAGCGTCTTGCCCACGATCTCGTAATCCGTGAGTAGGATCGCGCGGTGGACATACGAGGCGTTGAACAGGATCGCCACCTCAGGACCAAACAGGTCCGCGTTGAGCTGCAGCGAGCCAAAGTCGCTCATGATGTCGAGCAGCCCGAAGATCATGCGCAGCCTGGTCGATCGTGCACACAGTCCACGCGTTAGCATTCCATCATCAAATACGTAGAGGCTGCCGCATAAGGCATGTCGGTGCGCGGCACTCAACTGGTCCGTGAAGATCTCCCACGGGATGCCGTCCGCGTCGATTGGTGCGAGGCCCTTGTACGCTTGCCGAACGGTGTTGGTGTGCGCAAACACGTCAATCACCGTCGTCCCGAGCGGAATCCCCACTTGTTCTGGTCGATTCGCACATCACAAGCGAGGAAACGTGAGCAACCTCATCTTCATTGCCACCAGCAACACACGACCCCTACGCACCAGCATAGAAGGCGGCGAGGATGGCGCTCGCGAACTTCATGTACACGGACGGGAACTGCAGCTGCCGGTGGCAGCGCGCGCACTGCTCGAGCTCGGGAGCGTTACGGATGCTACAGATCGGGCAGATGGACGAGCACCGCACGTTCGGGCTCTCGATGCCCGGGTGCCAGCCGATGTAATCCGTCACGGACAGGTTGCGCGCCTTGATCAGGTCGATCGTCGGGGCCAGCAGGTCGTGCGAGATGCAGGCGCGCTTGAGACTGTTTGAACCAGTGGAAGCGAGCAAAGTCAACATCAACACGTCCCATGTCCAGCAGTACAGCCACGCAATGACATCATTCTACCTGTACAGTCCAATCATCATTGTGAAGATTTCCTGGACGTTCAGCTGCCATTTGGCAACGTGGGCCAGCTTTTCCCGCATCCATCGCTGTTAGAGACAACACAATGTGGGCAGCAACACACACCATCAAGGTCAGCACGCATTGCAGCTATCTCACGCGTCTTGTGGACTGCATTACCTGTAAATACGGTTCGACAAACTTCTCAGCAAATGGCTTGATCGGATAGCCTGCCACCTGTGCCACACACAGACACCAAAGTGCGAACGATTGCGAATGAGGTGTCATCGAAGCCATTCGACGACGATGGAAAGCATGATTCACTACGTACCCGACCGATTTCCAACAGGCGCAGCGACGTCATGTTGCCAAACTTCTCGAAGCTGAGCGGGTTGTTGGTCTCCAGATTCAGCCACAAAATCGCGCGACGCACCTACATCGAATGCAGCGGCTCGTCACGGGTTAGAACGTGATCGATGAAGAGATCAGCAGCACTGGGGCAAGACAACCTACAGATAGTCGCGCGGCATCCCCCTTCGTCAAATCCTCTTTCACGTTGCGGTCCTGCTGCATGATATAGCAGCTCCCACACAGCTGACCTACTACAGGACACAGTGAACAAGTCCCAGATGCATGTTGCTCTGTCAATGACACGTGCCGTCTCCACCACACAAAGTCCGTAGGAAAGTTACCTGAGAACTGGACAATCATATCTTCACCGATGCACGCAGGGTGTGCATGGAGACCGCAACCGCCTTGGCACGAGAACACGCCTCCTTCTTTCTGGCAGATCAAGCACGGGTGGCTCTTGTCTGACGTGGTGACTGGAGCGCTAACCTCTGCTGTGCTGGGGGTTGAATTCACCTGCATCGCTCCGACTGCTTGCTGCTGCTGTGGCTGTTGCTGTGTCGGTTTTTGCTGCGGCGGGGCCTGGTTGTCTTGCGCGACGATCGTGTGGTGTTGGACCCGACCCGAGGGGGCTGCCGGGATCGTGAACTTGAGTTCGTTCCCGCTCACATACGCTGGGGCCGCAGCCTGTTGCCCTATTGACACGGCCGACACTACAGTTCCCTGCGACGAGGCGTGCGGCTGAGATGCTAGCGGTTGCATCCCGTAGAACGCAGCGTTAGGTTCTGCTTCCTGAGCGCTCGCCTGAGCAGCGGGCATTAAGCCTTCCGTCTGCGCTTCCTGCTGCTGCTGCTGCCCTGGCATGAACATCAGCCGCTGCTGCTGCTGCGCTTGCATCTGCAGTGCTCGCTGCCGCTGTTGCTGCTCCAGTTGCTGCTGGCGCAAGTGCTGCTGCAGCACGTTGCTCATCAGATTGGCGCCAGTCGCGTTAGCGCCAGCACTTACACTCGAGCCAAGCGCGAACGCATGAGCACCGCCGCCCAGCGCCATTGACAGGGGCGGAGGCAGCGCGACCGACCCGCCAGGCGCGATGCCCGACGTGTCCATCTTGAACCTTTTGGCGCTCATATCTCCGTCCAGCGCGACGGACTCCCACGTCTGCGCCACGCCTGTCGTGTTCGCATTCGTCCCGGCGTCGCTCGCACCAGTCGCCGCCGTCGACCCGAACGCCAGCGCCTCGTGAGCGCCACTACCGCCCAGTGACGCGTCCACTCCGCCCACAGCAGAGCCATTGGTACCGGCAGCACTTATCCCCCGCGCGTCGGTCCCTACATCACCCGTAGGCGACGCATAGCCGCCGTCGCCGCCGTTCATCTCCCCGTCCGCGCTCGTCCGCGCTGCTTACTCCCTCGAAAAGTGCCCGCAGGGGTGCGCTGACCCTTTTATAGTATGTTCCACATCAAAGTGACACAAAATAGTGGTCTACTAGTATTGAGCATTCACCTAAATTAAGCGACATGGAACCGAAAATAGGGTGGGTAACACCAGTATTAGAAGGTGATCGCAAATTCGTAGACGCGCACTTTCTCGATGTCAACGATGCTGATGCTGCGGACCGGAGGACGAGCAGCGTTGGCGCGCGCGCTGGGGGTGCGCCGCGCCTGCTTCTCGACGGTCGTGGACGACGAAGTGCGCAAGTTCAACGCCATCTCCACGTGCGTGCGGCGCCTCCCCGCGCTGACTTGTGATGTCTTGAAGAGGAGAAGCGCGGTGGCTCACTCTCACTTTGAGCACGTTGACAGGGACTGGTGGAGCCCGCAGAGCACGAGCGGCGTGGGCCCGCTGCACCAGATCAACCCCGTGCGCGTCAAGTACATCCGCGCACAGGTGATGGACCACCTGGCGCACACGGACCGTGAGGACCCGGCGCCCCTGCACGGCCTGCGCATCGCCGACGTGGGCTGCGGTGGCGGGGTGCTGTCCGAGGTACGCGCGAGGACCATAAGACAGGGGCGTAGCACTCCATAAGAGTGTCCAGGAGTGTGTGACCCGTGCTTTTCATCGTGTGTGCTAGGCGTTGTGTCGCATTGGCGGCAACATGGTGTCGGTGGACCCGGGCGAGGACAACATCGCGGCGGCCAAGCGCCACGCGGCCCTGCATCCGGCCACGCAGGCCATCGACTACCGCTGCTGCACGTCCGGTACGTCACTGTGGAAGGACAGCGGCGGCTTCAAGGGCTGGTGTTTCTTTCGCATGGACTAACACAGGGAGATACTCGTACAAACAACGTGTCATGCAGATGACCTAGTGGCGGCGAGCGAGCAGTTTGACGTTGTGTGCTCGCTGGAGGTGATTGAGCACGTCGCGGACGTTGAGAAGTTCCTCAAGTCGCTCACACCGCTGGTCAAGGTGCGCCCAAACCATCAAAGTCGCTTGTCCACATTCAGCAAACACCCGGCCAATACGATGATCTGACTCGACGTTGTACTCTCACACGTGCTATAGCCGGGTGGTCTGCTCTTCTTGTCGTCCATCAACCGCACGCTGCTGTCTGGCGCGCTCGCGATCGGCGCCGCCGAGTACTTGCTGCGCGTCGTCCCGCCAGGTAAGGTGCCTCAAAGCGGAGGAGAAAGAGCATATCGATGCCTATGGTGCGTCTAATAGCTTACGAACGTTGGCTTTGCAAACTTGCTGCAATCAGGAACGCACGACTGGAACAAGTTTGTCGACCCTGACGACATTGTGCGCATCCTCAAGCAGGAGGGGCTGGAGACCAAGGACGTGTCCGGAATCGTCGGCGACCCGATCACCCGCAAGTGGCGCATCCACCCGACGTGCACGCAGGTCAACTACGTCATGTGCGCTGCCAAGCCAAAGTAAACACGCTGCTACCGCGTAGCGGCTGCCGAATGAAGAGAGAACAGGTTTGAACCCTGAAGATGCGGTTGTTGAGGTTCATATCCCTATCTACCTTTCGCTACTGCGATGCGTCGAGGTATCTACTTGTCGAGCTGTGGTCGCCGTCATGGTAAAACATCGTGATCGTCGACCCGTCCGGCTCCCCACTAGTCACAGCACTAACTGTCGTGATCGCAGTCGAGACCGCTTCCTGGAGCCGACGCTGCCTCTGCTCATGCCGACCACGATGATACTGGTGTGCGGTCTCATACGAAGCGACCAACGCATTGCGCCGCTCGTTGGCAGCGAGAGCGAGCTGTGCGCGCTGATCTGCGACGTCGCCGTGGTCTTTCAGCATGCGATGAAGCAGTCGCTCACGTGCAGCAGCCGACGACGGCCAGTTTAACGGCTCCGCCAGGTGCGCGAGCTCCCGCCACTGGTGGTGCAGCGCGTCTGTCATCATTGTCGTTGTGGTCGGTTAACATGTTCTAGCTGAGGGGATGCCAAGGAGCAGCAGCAACAAACAACGACGCGGTACGTACTTTCGATCGTAAATTCGGCCTGGACGTGGTGCGAGCTGCTATCGCTCGTCGCAGCATTGGATGTAGTCACCATCTCGCGCAGCGTTTGTCTGACAGTCCACATGACATTCAGGATGAACATCAGCACCGGTTTGGAAAAGCAGATCAGAAGAGAGCTCGTAGCAGCAGAGCGCACCGGATCGTTCTGTAGGCGTCACCGGAGATGAAGACGAACGGTAACGAAGGGTGCGCCCGATCGGCGGCGACGGCTGCTGCCCTTGACGAATGCGCGGCCGCAGGGAAGTCAGCGTCCCACAGGATCACGCCCTCCAACTCCAGCGCCGAATAGTACGCTAGCTGTCGGTGCAGCGAGCACTGGCGCGAATCGCCAGCATTCGAGCCGGGTGGCGGCGGTCTCAACAGCGGAGCGAGCGCCACTTTACCTTGGAGCTCCCTCCGGCTCAGCATGAGCCGCAACAGTGGCGACCTCTTGCTGTCATCTGCTTCGCATGGCTGGAACATCAGCGCGTCATCCGCCAGGAAGAGGTCGTGCTTGCCAACTGGGAGCCGCCTTCCACCAATCTTGAAGCGCAGCTTGTCTTCCTGATGCTGATAATGGCGAACGCTCGATCGGAGGAACTACCCAAGATACAGAGAAGCGTCAATGCAGGCCGGGTCAAGGCACTGATTGAAGTGAACTCACCTCGTAGGTGGCGGACGCGCGCACGGACGACGCAGACGTGGCGATCGACACAGACAAGAAGCCTGCGGCCACCGGCCTCCGCCTCGGGTCACCACTGTCGTCCTCAAAGCCGTCGTCTCCGTCACCGCCGATAGATGGGAGGTACGCATACTTCTTGTCGGAGCACTCGGCGCTGAACACAAATCCCAGGTGCAGCACATGCGATGGCGGTGTGCTCGCGAGTCGTCGTAGAACGCGCTCGCCCGAGTCGCGAGAGACCATGGCGATGGGCAGGCCCAGTGGCTTGGGCAACTGGTTCGCGGGCGGGAGCCGCACTTGCTGCGGTTTGTTGTCGCGAGCGACCATGATGACGCCCCTGGCGCCGGCTTCCTGCACGAGCAGCGCCTTTTGGTGAGCCGGGCACCCACCAACGATCTGCCATTCAACCAACGTCTATATAAGTACTGCCGAAGTGGTCTCAAGATCGCGAGTGTGTGACGACGTACTGGTATCAGGACGTATTTGTCGGCGACGTTGACAGCATTGGCAAGCGGCTCGCAGGCATCGAACGGGTTGGAGATCACGAGCTGCCGGAACCCACAGCTCGGCGGCTTACTGTCGCCTGAGAGCGCCGCAAACAGCTTCGTGTCGGCTTCGCGCTCGCCATCGCTGAGCAACTGAATGATCGCCATGCCGCGTCAGCTCCAAGCCACAGCATCGACCACCAAGCAGCAACACCTACCACGTAGTCGAACGCTCCTTTCTTTGTCTCAGGTGTCGTCACCGGTGCGGCATTCTCGCCCCCCACCGCCGCCTTTGACGCCGATTCTCCAACCGTATCGTCACTGCTGATTATGCGGCGGCCATCATGCGCTTGGAAACGCAGCGTCATGGGCATCTGCGCTTGCTGGAGCACCTCCACCGCCGCGCGCAGGCCTCCTTGGATGCCGGCGACGCACTCCCCGTTGACGACAAGCAGTCGGTCGCCCACTTCCGCGAGTCCGGAGGCTTCCACGGCGCGAGCGCGGCCCTCAGCGTCCACGACGAACTCGAGGATCTCGAGCCGCTCGCTGAGTCGAAGGCCAAGCGGTCCGCGCGTCGTCACTACCACGTCGAACTGGTCTAGCGCGTCCCCAGTCGAGTCGCATGGTGACGTGACGTCAGCTGAGACGAGGACTGCTGCTACGAAGAACACGAGGGCGATGAAGTGGAAGGCGAGGCACAATGGACGCAGCCGGTGGCGCACGTTGGTGGTCAACGCCGTCATGAGCGCACTCGACTCTCGGACCAAATGGATCGGTGACCTTTCGCAGCGGATCCGACACGTGCATGAACGGTCAGTCAATAGATGAAAGGCAACACGCTACCAGTCTTGGGTTAAATACGCACGTGCGTTGATGTCAACGGCTCGTAAGAGGCGAGTGGAATGCTTTAACGCGCTTCGATATTGGACGGGGACTCTTTTTCGTGCATCGCATCGGAAGCAGGCACTCCAACAACGTCAAGGTAATCAGCCACCGCTCCGTGTATCATGATCTCCTTCGTCATGACCATTTACTGCGCCGACGTGACCACGAGGCCGATCGTCTCGTCGCCGACGCGCGCGATGCCGCAGACGTCGCACAGCGAACCGGCGAACTCCGGGCGGTAGGCGGCGGCGCAGTACGGGCAGCGCGAGTCGCGCGTGCCGAGGTAAATGGGCGTGAGCGACCGCGCGCAGATCACGAACGGCTGGTTGTCCTGGTAGTCGAGCGTGATCTCGTTGCGCGCCTCCTTCTCAGCCTTCTGCAGCACCTTACGCGCCGTGAGCCGCAGCTTCTCGTGCCGGGGGTGGGACGCCACCTCGGGGATCTCAAGTAACCGCCGGCAAAAGCTCGCGGCCGTGATAAAGTTGCCTGACTTGAACGCGCTCGTCATGGCGAGCTTGAGCGTCAGCACGAGGTGCGGCAGCTGCAGCTCCACGTGCGTGAAGTACGCGCTCAACTCAACGTGGCGCTTGGCGTCCTGCTCGAGCGGCACGGACGCGACAGCAGCACGCAGACGGCAGCCGACCAGGTACTCGCGACACACGGCGAGCAGGCTCTTGACCTTGTCGGCTTCCTCCTTGGTCGCCACCGCAAGTAACGGGATCGTGTGCAGGATCGACAAGCAGAGTTGAGCGACCTCGTCGAACTTTGCACCCGTAAACGCGCGGTACGCGTCCTTGAGCGACTCAACGAGCTGCGGGAACGAGGCCGCCACGAGCGGCAGCTGGCTCTGTTCATCGCGCTGGAACCACGCGCGCAGCGACGCGTAGTTGCCCTGCGTCGGCAGAGAACCCGCGCCACCCGCGTACACCGCCATAAACGCCGGCTTGAGTGGCTCGAAGTTTACAACACCAATCTGGCGGTGCAGCAGCTGCATAGCCGTCGCGAATGAGCCTGCAGCCGCGTGGTCCGCCGCCAGCGACGAGTTGCGCACCCACTGGACGCCCAGGCTCGTGCCGGCTGACGGCGCCGCAACAAATCCGTCGGCGCCAGCACCACCAGCAGAGCCAAAGTCGAGGTCGAGCGCCGTGTCGTCCGCACCGCCCATCGTGAGCGAGTCGTCCAGGTCCAAATCGCCCTCGTCACCCCAAGCGTCGCCGGCGGCATCGAGCGCCAGCTCCATCGACGACTTGCGCGTCGACGCAGCGGGAGCCGCGGCCTCCATCGACCGGCGGCCAGCACCCTCATGCTCTTGCTGCTGCTGCAGACTGCGCTCGGCCTCGCGCTTCTCGGCGGCAATCACGTGGTCCTGGATCGTCGGCTCGTTGATCTCAACCAGCGGCCAGTTCTCGTTCTCCACACGACTGACGCACGGAGGCGGCGCTAATAGCGCCGCACCCTCACCGCCTTGAAGCAGCTCACGAGCCAGGAACGCGTCGACGTCCAGCGTCGGGTTGGTCTCGGCCAGCACGAGGCGAAGACGCTCGACGTGGTCATGCAGACCGTGAGTCGCGGCCGTAAGCAGCGCGAGACCGACCTGGCCAGCAGTCTCGAGTGTCTGCACTCGCGTGTCAACGTCGCCGAGGTAGAGCGCGTTGTGGAAGCGCGCCATGATGTCATTGCGCACTTCGGCGATCTTGAGCATCTTCTTAAGCTTGTCGCGGTTGCCCGTGACGAGGTACAAGAACGACAGGCGGTCGAAGTTCTTGGTGCGCTGGTAGGCCATCTCGACGACCTGAAGGTTGCCCTGACGCAGTGCCTCGACGCCAAGCTGGTGCCAGCACTGAGCGTCATCAAGCTCGTAAGCCGAGTTGAGCGCGACCTCGAGGTTGCCGCACGCGATGGCAAGCTTGAAACGCGTCTTGTCGTCGTGCACGAAATGGAGTGCAACCTCCGGGTAGCCCTTGGCCGTCAGGTACGAGATGATGGCCTGACCGCACAGCCGCGAGTGGCGCACCATGCGCATGACCTCCGTGTAGTTCTTGCGCGCAAGCGCGATCTTGAACTCGCACTCCGTCAGGTCGACGGCCATCGTACGCATCTTGGCCTCGCGGTCGAGGCAGTAGAGCTTCGAGCCCTCCAGGTGCGTGAGATAAACGGGCACGTCAAGCGAGCGGATGATGCCAGCGTCGCCGTTCGAGAGCGCGTACTTGATGTGGTTGAGCGTTGTGTACACGAAGATCTCCTCGGCAGGCGCCGAAGCCCACACACCGCTCTTGATGCGCACCGACTCGGTGATGGTCGCCAGGTGGCGCAGCTGCTTGTCCGCCAGCACGATCGAGTGCTTGCTGATGAGCGCCACGTACGCGCACGACGGGCTCCAGACCACGTACTTGACACGCGGCGCCTGCACGTCTGCGAGCACACGGCGGCTCTGAGTCTCATACAGCACCATCTTGTCGTCGACATGCAGGAGCACGCGACCAACAGCACCGCCGAAGTAGAGACCGTCGGCCGTGCCATTGGGCGGCGTAATCTTCTTCGTCACTTCGTTCTGTAGGTTCTTGATCACCAGGTGACGCGACTTGTCAAGCACCGCAATGCGGTTGCGCGCGACGAACACGGCAAACAAACCCTGGCCACGCGAGGACTCGCTGCTCTCGCCACCGCCGCCGCTGCCCGTGGTGAAGGTCACGAGCTCGTACGAGCCGCCCTCGGCTTCGCTCGTGAGCAGAAGCGTGTTGGTCGAGGAACTGCCGCTAGTGCCCGGCTGGTCGAACGGGTTCACGTGCATCGTGCGCGGCAAGTTGCCCATGCCCGTGCCGACCGTTCCCGTGCGGCGAATGGCGGCAACGGGCACGTCGCTACCGTCCAGGAACGAGTACATGCGCACGTAGCGTTCCTTGGCGTAGAAGGCACGGCCGTTGAACAGGTCCATGGCGGGGCGCTCGCGCTCGAGCTTGAAGACGATCATACCGGCGTCATGGCCCGCGGCTAGCAGGTTTTGCGTCGGGTGGGCCGCGAGCATCCAGAAGCGGTCATTCTCGCGGCGGAAGGTCTGCAGGCCCATGCGCTTCGAGATGTCCCACACTCGGATCGAGCGGTCCTCCGAGTTACTGAGGATCAGCTCGTGGCGAGGATGGAAGATGACGCACGAGATGTTGTTCGTGTGGCCGCGCATCGTGTCGACCTCCCACGCCTTGGTCTCGTTCATGCGCCAGAGCTTGACCTGGCGGTCATCGGCGCCCGAGACGATGAGCGGCAGCGTCGGGTGGAAGCTGGCCCAGTTAACGCCGCGGTCATGACCTTCGAGCACGTACTTAACGATGGCGTCGCTAGCGCCAAAGATGTCGTGGTTCTGCGCGCGCGCGGGCGGCGCGAGGTCGTCCATGGCTGTGGGCGCGCCGCGCACCGTCTTCTTGCGGAGACCCGTCGTGTCCCAGACGCGCACAGTCTGGTCGAGAGAGGCTGAGACGATGAGGTCGTCCTTGGGGTGGAAGGCGGCACACATGACGTAGTGGTTGTGGCCCGTGAGGATGGAGACGCAGGCGCGCGCCTGCCAGTTCCAGATGCGGATGGTCTGGTCGTCCGAGCAACTCAGGATCCACGGGTACTCGTGGTGGAACTGCACCGTGCGGATGTAGTCAAGGTGGCCCAGCAGCGTGAACAGGCAGCGGCGCAGCTTGAAGTCCCAGACCTTGATCTTGTAGTCGTCGCCGCCCGAGACGAACAGCGGCTGCGAGCGGTGGAAGTCCACGCTGCGCACGGGCCCGTCGTGCTCGTCGAAGCGGTCCAGCAGCGTGCCCATGCGGTAGTCCCACAGCTGGATCACGCCATTGTGCAGCGACGTTAGGATCCACGGCCGGCTCGGGTGGAACGCCAGGCCCTTCACGCGGTTGCTCTTGGACTCGAACTTGGTCAGCATGGTCGTCGTGGTCGTCGAGAGGTTTCCGCGCGGAGGCGAATAAGGGGACGAGTCGCGGACGCACGGACAAAACGTCGACAAGCAGAGAATCAGAGGGCGAACAAGATGGACGCGAGGACGGCGCGCGCGCTGATTCCCTCACCGCTTCTTGCCTTATTCGGCACCGCCTTTCTCGGCTTTTGATCGCGGGTTTCCCTTGCTCTCCCCCCCCCCTTTCTTGATCGCGATCCGTACGTGGAGCCCTGTGGGGGAGTTCATCATTTCGCCCAATCCTATCGCATTTCTGGTCTTATATTCGTTTCTACCAATCCAAGTGCTCCAACGTGGTACCGCCTATTTTTGACCAATTGGGGGATGGTATCGACTTGAAGAGGGCCAGCTGGAGGGATCGGTCCAGTAAACATACTGTACCGGTAAGTAATTTATTTTTGAAAAGAATTGTGGCCGTCTTAGATGTGGCGGTAGACAGCAGAGTGCTGGTCTGTTGTTCGTATTTTAGGCGAATCACGCGCGCTTCCTCCAGTCGGTGGCGCGACTGTGCCCAATCACCCTTCTCGGCGAAACTTATCCGCCAACCAGCGCGAGGCTCCACTGGCTCCCGCCGCTCTCATTCGCGCATTTTCCCAGCCAACGAGAGCGAAGAACAAGCCACAGAGAAGAAGAAGAAAAAAGAGCGCGGGGCGATCGTATTGGTGAGTCGCGTCGGCCTATCAGCGCGGCGCTCGGCGAGTTTCCGCGCCTCGGATTGGCCTATGGACGCGTTGAAGTGGGTCATCGATCACAAGCTGACGGGGGGTGACGGTGGTCTTGTCTCCATGATGATGATGATGAAGAGCAAGCATGGAGTCGACGGGTGAGCAGCAGAACGCGGCAGCAGCGGCTGGGACGCAGAACACGAGCGCCACAGACGCGCAGGCGCAGCTCGCGCTGTACCAGGCGCAGCAGCTGCAGCTGCTCCAGCAAATGGTGCGTGGCTTTGCTCTGGATGGTTGGCGGTCTTGACAAGGAACAACAATTAACCTGCCTTGTGTGGCGTGGTGTAGATGGTAAGCTGGACTTTGGACGCGACGAACGAGCAGCAACCGATGAACGACCTAGTGCGGGTGGCTAACTCTAGGAGGTGATGACTTGTATTGTGACTGCAGCAGCAGCAGCCGAACGCGGAGCAGCTCCGTCAGCTATACGGGAACAGCATGATGATGATGCCGCAGTTTATGGTGAGAAAGCGAGCGCGTACATCCTCTATGATGGTCGGAGCGGAGCTAACATGCACGATGCCGTTGTCCAAGCAGCTCAACTCGCCGCTGTTCCGGGGCGTGGGCGCGCAGCAGCCGGCCACCGAGATCGCCGAGGAGGAGCCCGTGTACGTGAACGCCAAACAGTACCACCGCATCATGATTCGCCGTCAGCAGCGCGCCAAGCTCGAGGCCAAGCTGGGTAACACCCGCCAACGCAAGGCGTACCTGCACGACTCGCGCCACAAGCACGCCATGCGCCGGCCGCGTGGGCCTGGCGGCCGCTTCTTGACCAAGTCGGAGATCGCCGCGCTGAAGGCCGGCACGCTTCGGTTGGAGGACCTGCCGCTCAAGGCGACCAAGGAGACGACGGCGTAGATGCGTGATGGTGGGATTGACCTCTCTGAGCGCTGCGACAACCGTGCAGAGGCGCTCGAGTTGGATTGATGTGGCGCGTTTCCAGCTCTTGATTTATTATGGAAACGAAATGCATGTAGTGTAAGTGCTTCATGGCGGTTGATGGGCTCGAATATGCTGCTGGTGATCGAGAAAGCTTTGTCGGTCGTCGACGACGTCTGGTTCACATTCGCATTTAGCGGCTCTGATCATGCTGTTGCTTACAACTTGCTGGCGTGACGCACGGCGTACTGCTGCTGCATGAAAGTGCGCGGGTCCGTGCCGGTGTGGCTGCGCACCGCGCTAGAGAGCTCCTTCAGGATCTTCACGTCGCCGAACGGCAGCAACACCAAGTGCGTCGGCGTCTCAGCGCGAACATCGTACGGGATGGGCTCTTCCAGCAGCACCTCGCGGTCGCCAAACACGTGACCCTCGTGCAGGACGTACGGATGCGCCGACGCCACGCGGGCGCGCCCGGATCTGTGCGAACAACTCGTTAGCTTGGGTGGTATTCATCCAATTCGCCGCGAGCTACAGCACACTTACATGATGAAGTAGACGGCGGTCGGGAGCGATCCTCTCGCAGAGATTAACTCGCCCGCCCGATACACCTGCGCAAATAGCGGGATGTTGCGCTCGCGTTTCACACGCTCTAGTTCTGCATGCAATACAACACAGCGCTGTGTCAGTCGTCACCATTCACTAGCCACAACAGCCAGCGCCGGTCGTCTTACCTTCCAAGATGAGGTTGGTGGAGGGCCAAATGCGGCGCACAACCGAAGGGGACACGGCGGCCAGCGACTTGTGCTTGTACGACACGGAGGTGACGTCGACGGACGTCATGCAGTAGCGATAGTTGATCATCATGCCGAGAGCATTGCCCAGCGCCTCGTTCGACGTATCGGCCAGAAAGTTGATCTGCTCCACCTGGGCGCCGTTCTGCAAGTGGAAATTAGCGACCGGGTCCCAAATCTTCTCGCCCTTGCGCTCGAACAGCACATAGCGTGCGCAGGCAGCGGTCATGACGTCGCGGACCGAATCGACCAGATCTTCGTCCGTGTACCATGCTGGATCTTGCAGCCTCTTCAGCAACCACTTGTGGAGTACAAGCTGGTTGACGCCGTACTTGATTACTATTTGCTGCGCTTGCTCCGGGGAGAAGAAGCCGCGTTGAATGGGGACGTGGCGCTGCTTTGATCCCGACTGCTGAAGCTGAGCGTCTGCCGTCGATAGCGTGGTGCGTAGCCATCCCTCGAAGCCAGGCACTGGTGACAGCGTCGCCGAGGTGTGACACATGGGGAACAAGTTGGTCATTCGCTGTATGGTCAAAAACAGCAAGTGGCTAGCGATATTGAGTCCTCTCAACCCGTTGTTCGAGCTCGAGACCGAGTAGAAGATGATATGCGTCGGGTTCGCAACCACCGGCGTGTCGTGGTCCAATATCGGGACAATCTTGTCACTGAGGTGGTCCGTCGCGAGCACTTGCACAAACACAAGCGGCGCGCTCGACATGTGCGTGTGGAAGAGGCCAAAGCAGAACCGCTGTGGTCCAGCGATGCGGCGTCGCAGATCCGCCCAGTTCCGGATGGCGTGCACACGCTCGTTCTTGAGCACAAATGCGACCAACTTCTCAGACGACAGGTCAATGCGGAGAAAGCGCATACCAGCCTGCGTGGCGAACAAGTCGCGCATGACCATGTCCAAGAACTCTAGCGCCTCCACGTTGTTTGCCGGTAACTTCGCTCGGTGCTTCCTCAGGAGGTAGTTCAGATCAACGCGTAGCTTGAGTAGAAACTTGGGGCCAGGGGGGATGGTACCAATCAGCAGGAATAGCTGCTCCGCGAGCGGCACGAGCCCGCGCTTGATGCTCTTGGAGGTATTGGGGTCGTTCTTGCGGCTGAACCCGAGCGCGGCGCCCACGACGCTCAGCACTAGCCCCGAGCGCTTAACGGACGGGAGCGTCTTGACCATTAGCGACAGGTCCTGCACGCCCAAGCCTACCGCGAGCGCCAGCACCAGCTCGAGCTTCTGCGTGTCGTTAAAGCGCTTGTAGTCGTCGCACAGCTGCAGCGCGAACTCCCGGCGCCGCTTCAGCCCAATCACGAAGCCGTCGTTCACGTCCCCCTTCAGAATTTCCTGCGCAATGTATGACATCAACGTGTAAGCGCCCGTCCGTCCTCCTCGTTCAAAACCGCGCGGTGCTACTGTGTGTTGTATACCTGGACATGTTGCGTGAACTCGGCGCGGTCGAACGGAACGACCGGGGCCGCGTCACGCGCCGCCTCCCGCGCCCGCTGCTTGGCCTCATGGCGCTTCAGTGTCTCTCGCATCCACTCGTCGCTGCCCTGGAACGCACCGCCGCCTTGCGCCGCCGATGCTGCCATCGCCATCGCCATCGTTTGGCCCGATCAAGGCGCGAGGCGAGGTCCGTCCTTTCCGTGGAGAAACTTCAAGTGTGCTCGCACTCCAAACATGAGTAAACCGACGTCTAATCCATTTGCAATCAAGCACTACATTTACCAATACATAAATTATGAAATCAGCGTCGTTTAATCTTCTCTTATAACTACAAAATAAATTACAGACTATATATGTTACTACAGGTTTTTTAGGGATCCTCTGTCTTTTAATGCCATGTGTCACTGTACTCCCATTAGGAGCCTTCTATTGGAGGGATTAACGGTAAAGAGGACCACTCCTGGACAGCCGACCGACCCAAAGCAACCAAGTGGACGGAGGGAGATGGCGGAGCGCAAGGGCATCTACTTCGGCGCGATCCAGGGCGCGGCGCTGGTGCCCGCGAGCGTGCGGCACGGGTCAAGCAGCTCCGGCTTGGATGGAACTTCGCTGTCATCGATCCCCGTGGCCGGGGGTGCGCTGGAGGCCGCGGTCCGCGCGGGCAACGTCAACACTTCCGACACGGGCGACAAGGAAGTGCTGCAGCTCTCGGAGAGCAGCCGCGCGGCGCAGGAGAAGCACGCGCAGCTACTTCGCCGCATCGAGGCGGAGAAACGCGCGCGAGCCATTGCGGTGCCCACGAGCATCGAGGAGGTGATCCTGCGTCTGCGGCAGCTCGGCGAGCCCATTACGCTGTTCGGCGAGCGCCCAGCCGACCGCCGCGAGCGACTGCGGGAGCTGCTTGCGCGCTTGGAACTGGACGCGGAGGAGACGGGATTTGTCAACGAAGTGCTGAGGGAGATCCAAGAGCAGGGTTCCGTTTCTAAAGACGGAGGAGCCCCGGCAACGACGGGTTCAAGGCAGGAGGCGGACGCTGGAGCATCGGGGAAGCCGCTGGAGGAGCAGCTCTTCTACATCCCGATCAATAACGAGGCGCTCAAGGGCGCGCGGGCCGATTTGTTCTCATTCTCTACAGCTAAAACCATGGAGAGGCTGAAGCGCGAGAGACTGGCGAAGAAGCAGGTAGACGACGACCTGGAGGCGGACCGGCATGCGGCCAAACTGTACGCGACGGCCGACAAGATGACCATCATCGCGAGTCAGAACGGCGATGTACGTCCCGTCGCGAGCGTGAGGTACTCCAAGGACGGCTCGTACATTGCCACGGGCTCATGGAGCAGCTTGGTCAAGGTCTGGGACACCAACAGCGCCGAAGAGGTCAAGGTATTCCGCGGCCACGAAGACCGCGTCACGGGCGTCGCCTGGCATCCGAGCATCAACTTCTCGCAAATGTCGGACAGTTCGGACGCCGCGTGTCTGTGCAGTGCGTCCGCCGATGGAACTGCGCGTCTGTGGTCGGCACCCCGCCCCGATGCCGTCGCAGTGCTCAAGGGCCACCGCGCGCGACTGAGTAAGGTGGAGTTTCACCCGTCGGGTAACTACGTCGGCACCACGAGCTTCGACCAGACATGGCGGCTGTGGGATGTGGCGACTAGCCAGGAGCTACTGCTGCAGGAAGGCCACTACAAGGAGGTGTACGCGATCAGCTTCCAGAAGGACGGCGCACTGGTGGCGACTGGCGACCTGAACGGCAATGGACGCGTGTGGGACCTGCGCTCGGGCCGCGCCATCATGCCGCTGCAGGGTCACTCGAAGCAGATCCTGTCGATGGATTTCAGCGTGGACGGTTACGTGCTAGCGTCGGGCAGTGACGACCGCACGGTGCGCATCTGGGACCTGCGACAGCAGAAGAGCGTATACGTCGTGCCCGCGCACAGCGGACTCGTGTCGGAGGTGCGCTTCTCCCCGCAGTCGGGCGAGCTGCTCGCCACCGCATCCTACGACGCGACGCTCAAGCTTTGGCGCGCGCGCGACTGGAAGCTGCTGGCCACGCTGGCCGGCCACGACGGGAAGGTTATGGCCGCGGACTTTGCGCCCGACGAGCGGCACGTGGTCTCGTGCGGCTTCGACCGCACCTTCAAGCTCTGGGCGCACGAGAGCGAGTTCTAGTGCCTTTTAAACGCCAATACACCGCATATATACACGTTCATCAACCTCCTTTTAGATATAATTACACACGTGTTTAAAGAAACAAACAAGGTGGATATAACATGATTTTACCCTCGAAAGAAGAAAATAGATGCGTTTTATGACTCCAACACTATGTTTTAGTTAATAAAATGCGTTGTTTTACGACACTTATGGGTAGAATTACGGGTAGCTACGCGCGACTGGAGTGGAGCATTTCAAACGTCAGGGACCAGAAAGCTGGAGGTGATCATGGCGCGCTCGCGGTCGGCGTCGGAGGACTCGGACGGCGACTGGCGCGCGTGCGTCGAGTACGAGACCAAGGCCGTGCGCGTGGGCGGCGTGCTCGAGGTGCTGGTCTTCCAGATGGAGGAACTGCCGGTCGCCGCGTCGCTCTTCATGCTCGCCGAGATGAACGCCAACGAGACTGAGATCTCGGGCAAGCGCCTCTGGACGGGCTCGCACTTCCTCGCACGCGTAAGCACCACATGCACAGCCTCATCTAATAGTTTCTTATCATAATCCGGCGCTCCGTGTCTTCTATAGTACTTGTGGCAGCGGCCGGAGCTCGTGCGCGGCAAGCGCGTGCTGGAGCTGGGCGCGGGCACGGGCATCTGCAGCATCGCGGCCGCCAAGCTCGGCGCCGAGCGCTGTGTCGCGACCGATGGCGACGCGGAGGTAGTCACGCTGCTGGCCAAGAACGTACAGGTCAACGACGCGCAGGCGCAAGTGTCGGCGCACTCGCTGTTCTGGGGCGACACCGCGTCGACCGCCGTGCTGCTGAAGGAGATCCCGGACGTGTTCACGAGCGCAGACGTGGTGCTGGCCGGCGACGTGCTGTACAAGAGCGAGCTGCTGCCGCTGCTGTTCGCGACGGTGAAGCAGGCGCTGACTGAGTCCAGCAAGCGCGAGGAGGCCAACAAGCCGGCGTTCCTGCTGTGCCACATCCCGCGCGCGGACGTGACGCATGACCGTGTGCAGGCGCAGATCCGCGCGTCCGGACTGGTGTTTGAGGAGGTGACGCTCGCGGCCGACGAGAGTCAAGATGCGGTGGAGCTGGACGAGTGCCCGCCCGACGACGTGGCGCGCGCCAAGCTGTACTATATCACGCAGGTCTGATAGAAGCTACGACATAGAAACTTGCCCAAGCGAGGACGCTAGATAGATGGTGGCATGTGCGGCGCACACACGGGAAGCGACGATGGAACTAATCAACTTCTTGGGTACATCGCCTCATGTGCCGATGTCTTATGAAGTCGGCGGGTTACCAGCGATACAGGTCGAGCGAGTCTGATGCTTGCGCTGCTACACTTGAGGCGCTCAGACCAACCCGAGCCATATGTGGACACACCACCGATTTCTGCTCAATGCCGTACCCTTCAGCATGTTGACGTTGGCTCGCATGACGTTGGGATAAAATGAGCAAACAGCCACTCCAACACCCCCACGTTCCCTTGCTCGGCAGCGTACCTCCCCACATCCACCACGTTCGTTCTCGCTTCTTCAAGTGTGCGAAGCCACTCCAGCAGCGCAATGTTGCTCAGCTTGGCCGCACAGTTCCACGCACTCGCCCACCCGCCGAGATACTCACCGATCTACCTAATGACGTCTAACCCGGTGTGGCTGACAGCCCACTCGATCGCAGGATTCAAGCAACCTTCCGAGCGAAGCTCGTGGACCCACGGCTCAACCTTCAAGTGACCTCGTCTGGCGGCTTCGTCAATAGCGCCTATCGTGCAGCCCTCGGTTCGGTTCGAGTGAAGATACTGGGCTACGCCCAAGTGAAGGTGGCACACAGCGCCATCCATCGCGTTTGTCGTGCACCCCTCTGAGTGGTTCATGTGCAGCCACTGCACGACATCGAGGTAACCTTCTCTAGCTGCACCGTCCATCGCGTCTGTTGTACGTCCCTCTTTGCGATTTGCATGCAGCTACTTGACCACGTCGAGGTGGCCATAGCGTGCCGCGCCGTTCATCGCGTTGGTTGTACAACCATCGCTTCGATTCTCATGAAGGAGCTGCACAATCTCCAGGAAGCCATTCGTCGCGGCGCCATTCATCGCAGCTTTGGAGCAGCGAACGTTCCCGTAGTGCTCGTGCAGCCACTTGACCATCTCGTAGCGTCCAATCGTGGCCGCAGCGTCCATCGCCTTGTGCAAACAACCCTCTTTGCGATGAGTGGCAAGGCACACTACTATTTCCGTGTGATTGTTGCATGCTGCGCCGTCCGTTGACACGCGAGAGCACCCCCTCGAAGCGGTTCACGTGGAGGAACTTGACGATTTCATGGTGCCCATACCGAGCCGCGGCGTTCATAGCGTGGGCTGTGCAATTATCAGAGGGCTCAACGTTGTCATCCAGCCATCGCACTGCGTCCAGGTGCCCGTTTTCGGCAGCGTAGTCAATGGCGTATCCACCACACGCTTGTCCGCTGTCTTCATGCATCCACTGCGAGAGGCTAACGTGGTCGCTGTACGCCGCCCTGTCGATCGCATTCGAAGAGAACGCAAGCGGCTCCCTCGCGTGGAAAAACTTGAGAAAGTGCTCGTGGCCAGCTTCCACGACCTCAGCTACCTCCCGCGCCGACAGCGTCACGGACGACTGCTCGCACAGCCACTCGACAACGTGCAAGTGACCCGATATGGCCGCGTCACGCAGCGACACGATCGACGTGTCGCCGCCACGGACTTCGCAGATCCACTGCAACATCTTCAAGTGCCCAATCTCGACCGCTTGACGCACAATCGGCGGCGAGAATAGCTTCTCTGCCCTGATCACAATGCCTTCGTCGCTGCCAGTCTGAAGCTCCCTGTAGACCCACCGCAGCGCTTCCAACTGACCGCCTCGCACCGCCTCAAGCGCCGCCTCGCCGTCCACAGCGCAGCCGAACGTCTTCACCAACTGCTTCATCATCTTGGTGTTTCCTACTGCCGCGGCAGCGTACACGCCCTTCCTCGCCCGCACGCGCTTCTCCACTTTCACAACCGATGAATCGTTCGCGAGGGCGTCAATCAAGATCCCTGTGAGACGCAGATAGCCGAGCCGGACCGCGCGCTCGATCGTCCACTTCTGAGACGGAGCAAGGAGCGAAGCGATGAGCTAGCAGACGTGGAGGAGCGGCGCAATCTCCGGCCGCGCGCGGCACACGACGCGCGCTCTCGTGAGGCTGGTGACGCTGTCCATGCTCTTCGCGAATGAACCCATCAGTTCTTTGCTCACAATATGCCGGGCTCAGGTCGGTCTCATCTGTTGCTAATTGCATCGACTCGACTCAGACTAACCGTCTGAATCTGATGTCTGGGTCATTTCGGTCGTAGCTGTCGCGATCAACGCATAGACTAGGTACACTTCCTTGGTCTCCAATCCAATCTATGCACCGTGCAAAACGACGACGATACTATCGACAGCTAGAACCAAGCAGAGCTTCTCGTAGACGTGCCGTCGCTCTCTTGGCCGCCTCCATCCTCCGTAGAAGCGCTCCGTTATAAGCCGCTTGGTTGCTGGCATCCTTCGTCCGGTACAAGTGGGGAACGTGCTCAGTAACCAGGCATCCGATGTGTCCATTGTGTGCAGTAGTACTCACAACATCCAAACGGAGGCCCTCCGCAAGCCAGCCAGCCCTGAGGTTGTGCGATCCCAAATCGATTGAAAAAGGCAGCGTGCGATCTGACAACGCCACTAACTTTACAGAGACACACCGCAAGCTCAAACCTGGCCGAGCCATTCGCTGACGTGCCACTGGCTCCTGCGTATCGCATTCGCCATCAGCGTGTCGACGCCACCTCGCATGACATCAGGATAGTGCGCAAAGAGCCACTCCAACACCTCGACGTTCCCATGCTGGGCAGCCACCAAGCCTGCTCCCGCCGCACTCGTACTCGCATCTCCGTGTCTGCGAAGCCACTCTAGCAACGTGAAATCGCTTCGCTCGGCCGCATACTCCATCGCACGATTCCATCCCTTGAAGAGATGATCACCTAGCCATTCGATGACGTCCGTGTGTCCATTAACTGCAGCTCCGTCGATGGCCTCGGTAGTGCACCCTTTCGATCGGTGCTCATGCAGCCATTTCACGACATCGAGGTGACCTTCCTTGGCTGCAAGGTCGATGGCACTGGCGGTACACCCTTCCATCCGATTGGCATGGAGGAACTGAATGTCCAAGCGACCAGAACACGCAGCACGATCCATCGTCGCGGTCGTGCAGCCCTCGGTCCGATGCGTGTGTAGCCACATCACAACATCAAGGTGGCCAGCTCTCGCTGCGCCATCCATGGCGGCGCGCGTGCACCTTTTGGTGCGATTGGCGTGCATCCACTGGACGATATCGAGGTGGCCGTTGCGCGCCGCGCCATTCATTACAGCCGTCGTACAACCTTCGCTCCTATTATCGTGGAGAAACCGAAAAATATCCAGGAAACCATTCGTGGCGGCGCCATCCATCGCAGCAGTCCTACATCCAACGTCTTTGTAGTTCGCATGAAGCCACTTGGCCATTTCGAGATGCCCCTTTACTGCCGCGATATCCATCGCCGAACGCGAAAACCCTCCTGGCGATGATTCGCGAGGTACACAACGACGTCCAAGTGATTGTTGGCCGCAGCGCCGTCATTTGCTTCGTGTGTACATCGCTCAGTACGGTTCTCGTGCAGGAACTTGACGACGGCAAGGTGTCCTTTACGAGCTGCGGCGTCCATCGCCCGCGCTGAGCATTTCCCGAGCGATTGGAGGTGATCATGAAGCCAACGAACGTCTTCCAGGCGTCCGTTTTCGGCGGCGTAGTCGATAGCGCTTCCAGAGCACCCTACTCCGGTATGTCGTGGATCCAACGTGCAAGGCTGATGTGGCCTTTGCGCGCGGCCATGTCGATCGACGTCGACGAGAACGGAAGCAGGTTCCTAGCGTGTAGATACTTGAGAATCTGCATCTACCCAGCCACCGCCACCGCGTCTACGTCGCGACCAGTGAGCGTAAAGTTTGACTGCCCGCATAGCCACTCAACGATGTGCAAGTGGCCGGACACGGCCGCGACCCTCCGGGACACGATCGACGCGCCTCCCCTGTGGACCTCGCAGATCCACTGCAGCATCTCCAAGCGCCCACTGTTGACCGCTAGGTGCACTTCGTTAAACGAGACCAACTTCTCCGCGCTGATCACGATGCTGTCGTCGCCACTCTGAAGTTGCTGGTATACCCACTACGGCGCCTCCAAGTGGCCGCCTCGCACTGCCTCACGTCAAGCTTCGTCGTCCACGACACAGCCGAACATCTGCACCAGTCACTGCATCGGTCCACTGTCACCAATCCTCGCAGCAGCATGCACTCCTGCTCTCGCACGAGCGCGCTTGTCCAGCTCCACAACCGTCGAGTCGTTCACGAGCGCGGGAATGAGGAGGTCAGCAAGCCGCAGGAAGCCACAACAGATCGCGCGCTCGATCGCCCACTTGTGCGACGGGGCAAGGAGTAACGCGATGAGGTCGCAAACGTGAGGGAGAGGCGCGATCTCCGGCCGAGAGCGGCACACGACGCGCGCACTCGTGACGCTGGTCATGCTCCCGAATCCACTCATGGTCTCACTTCCCAGCTCCCGTCTCAGGCTGAGACTCTCAGCTATATTTTGATTCTAACGGGTTCAACTCAGGTCTGAGTCAAATCGGCGGTCTTGATTGAAGTCGACAGCCATTTCACCATCATGGTCATGCGAAGCAAACTATCCTTTCATATCGCCAATCAATCAAATCAAGCAGCAGGGCAAACTGTCAATTCCACCGACGACTCAGAGACACTCCCAGCTGCTCCTCACACCAGCCCGAGCCACTCGTAGACGTACCACCGATTCCCCATCCGTGCCTTCTCCTTCAGCATGTCAACCATATCGCGCGTAACGTCTGGGTAACGCGCGAAGAGCCACCCCAGCACTCCACGTTCCCTAGCCGCGCAGCACTGGTTCCTGTGTCCAATGCGGGCACCGCCTCGTTTCCAATTGCGTGAAGGCACTCAAGCAGTTCGATATCGCTTTACTCGGCCGCAAACTTCGCCATATTCGTCCATCCCGGGCGGAGATGCCCGTCGAACCACGAGGAACAGCCATCACTGCCATCCCCCACGAAGTGGCGAGGGGCCCAAAACATGTAATCTTCGGACCGATGCTCACGAATCCACATTATAATCCCCAAGTGACCGGTGCTAGCTGCGTGGTCGACGTAGCGTCTAGTGCACCCTTTGGTCCGGTTCGCGTGAAGACACACGAGAGTATCCATGCCGCCGAGCCGTGCAGCACCATCCATCGCCTCGGTCGTGCAACGCTCAGACCGATTCGTGTGCAGCCATTGCACGACATGGAGATGACCATTTTCTGCTGCTGCATCCATCGCCTCTGTAGTGCACCCTTCGTCACGATTCGCATGAAGCCACTGGACGACCTCAAGATGGCCACCAGATGCCGCGCCGATCAATGCGGCCATCGTACACCCTTCACTCCGATGCTCGTGAATAAATTGCACGATCTCCAGGAACCCATTCGCAGCGGCGTCATCCATCGCAGCGGTCGTGCAGCCAACGTGTCCGTAGTTCTCGTGCAACCACTTGACCATCTCGAGATGTCCGTATTTTGCTGCTTTGTCCATTGCTACACACGAGCAACCTTCTTGGCGATGGGTAGAGAGGTACACCACGACGTCCATGTGATTGTTGCTCGCCGCTCCATCCATGGCTGTCTGCGTACACCCCTCTGTGCGGTTTTCGTGTAGGAACTTGACGATGTCGAGGTGGCCGTTGCGAGCTGCGACATCAATAGCCCTCGTCGAGGCTTTCTCGGACGGTTTGAGGTTGTCGTGAAGCCAACGCACGGCGTTCAAGTGTCCGTCGGCGGCGGCACAGTCAATGGCATATCCGGAGCACCCTTCTCCGCAAATGGCGTGCATCCACTGTGCCAACTCCACGTGGCCGTTGTACGCAGCCTTGTCAACGCCAGCAGGCGAGATCTGTAGTCCTTGCTTGTCGTGCAAATACTGAAGAGCTTGCATCTGCCCGGCTTCTGCCACTATCGATACCTCCTAGTCCTCAAGCGTTCTGGACGAATGCTTGCACAGCCATTCGACGATGTGCAGGTGGCCGTGGGTGGCAGCGCAACGGAGCGACACGTTCGACGGAGCACTGCCTCGGACTTCACATATCCACTGTAGCATCTCCAAGTGCCCTATCTCGACAGCGCCCAGCTCAACAGATGTCGAGAACAGCTTATCGGCGCTCACCAGCATGCCGCGATGACGCCTCTGAAGCTCGCGGTAGACCCACTGCAGCGTCGCCAAGTGACCGTTCTTGACTGCCTCACGTGCCGCCTCGTCGTCGACGACACAGCCAAAAGTATCCACAAGTCGCTGCATCAGCTCCATGTGCCCCATACTCGCGGCGGCATGAACTCCCTTCCTCGCTCGCGCACGCTTGTCCAGCTTCAAAACCATCGCATCACGCTCAAGCCCATCAACGAGAAGGCCAGCGAGATGGAGGCAACCGTGTCGGATCGCCCGCTCGATCGTCCACTTGCGCGGCGGAGCGAGGAACCACGCGATGAGGTCGCAGACGTAAGAGAGCGGCGCGATCTCCGGCAGCGAGCGGCACACGACGCGCGCGCTCGTGACGCCGACGACATCGACCTGCATATTCTTCTCGAAGTGAACCCTGTGTTCCCTCGCCTGGTACTTCGAAGTATCAGATTGGTAGTACCTAGTTTCTGATCCAATACTGAGACGATGCGTCTGAGTTTTGAAACTTGTCTGATGCCGTGCGTTGCCCGAGGAAGCTATGGATATTTATATCCAACGGTCCAGAGGACTTAGACATTAGAGCAAAGAGAATCCTTTCGACTCAGGCAACAATCTGACTGCAGACTGCTGCTTGCCGAATTATGAGCACCGGTAGCATCGACAACGCTGTTGCACCAACGATGCGAGCTGACGGACTTCCAATAGAAATTGTAGAAACGACATTAGCGTCGTCACCAGTACAGTCGCGCCCCCCGTTCTCGACACCCTGCGTACCTAATAGCCTGTAACAATTTTTCACTGTAGAATTTTATGGAGACGTGCACGTGTATTGAAACTGCTCCAGTAGAGCGGCGCACATCTCCATTATCGAGGAGGAATGACACGGAAATCCCAGCCTCGGGGAGGAATGGCACGCTCGCCCACCCGAACGCACAGAACATGCTTGCGGATAAGCTCTCAAATGCATGGTGATCTTCGCACTGCGATCGCAATTTCATTTTCACCCTGTATTGTACAGCGCAACCTCCATGGACACTCCCAGGCGGACCTGCTCGACGCTCACAAACGGGCAGAAACGTCTGCTGTGCTTGCACGCGGCGGCCAATCCCACGCTGACGCCCAAGCGGCTCGGCACTTGGGCTGTCAGCGAGTTTAACCGTGCCCGCGCCGTCCCGAGGAGTACCGTCATCGGGATCTTGAAGCGGAAGAGCGACTACATCGACCTCGACGACAAGAACGCGCTCGCCCGCAAGCGACAGTGCAACCCCGACGTGAAGGCCAAGGACGCCAAGTTGCTGGAGGCCATCAACAAGTTCAAGACGTGGAAGAAGTCGACGCAGCTCACCGGGTCGACCGTGCTGCGGCTCGCGCGCCACCACGACGAAGAGCTCAAGGGGTCGCGCGGCTACTTGTACAAGTTTCAGCTGCGCACGGGGATGTGGTTCGCGCAGCGCCACGGGGAGGCGTCGTCCGTGAACGAGCGCACCGTGTGCGACGGGAGGGAGAAGATCCGAGCTATCGTGGCGCACTATGAGGCTCGCGACGTGTACAACATGGGCGAGATGGCTTTCTTCTACCGTCGTGAGCCTCGTGGTACGCTTACGACTGACAAGAAGGCCCGCGGGGCTAAGCTCAACAAGACGCGGATCACGCTGTGCGCGGCCGTCAACGCCGACCACCCCAGTTCATCGGGCGGTCCAAGGTCCCGATCCCTCTCCGTGGTCGTGACGTGCGTGAAGAGCTCGGTGTGGAGTACAGCTCCAGCCGGCGGGTCTGGATGAATACCGAGCTCTACTGCCAGTGGCTGCGCCGCTTCGACGCCGACAAGCGCCGCGACAGGCGGCACATTCTACTGCTGGTGGACGACGTCACCACGCACAACGACGCAAGCGTGAAGCTGACCAACATTCGCGTTGTGAAGCTGCCGCCGAACACGACGTCCGTTCTCCAGCCACTAGACGCGGCCGCGTTTAAGAGCCTGAAGGACGGGTACAACGAGAAGAAGACGGACTACGAGCTGTTTGCCTTCCTCAACGGCGAGCAGTACGTCCCAATCGACATCTACACAGCCATGAAGCTGTGCGTGGAGGCCTGGTCCGAAGTGTCGGACCAGACCATCCGCAATTGCTGGCACCACACCA
>JAADXW010000067.1:0-45323 GCA_023337975.1 Phytopythium ostracodes
GGTCCCTCCCGATCGACGAGTGATGACCAGGTGGATCGCCGAGGCGTGGGGGGGAGACATCAGCTCGACCACAATCAAGGCGGGGTCTCGTAAGTGTGTGCTAAACACTAATGCGTCAGTGCCAGTAATGGACGAGGAGGAGTCAAAGTTTCAGGCAGTTGTGGACTCTGTTGTCGATCAGCTAGAGCAGCTCTCACTTTTAGACCAAGCTGTAAGCCAGGTTAGAGACGAAGACTTCGTCGACAGCTCCGTCGAGCTGGATGCCAGCGCTGAGTAATAACCCAACAAAACAATACACCGCAGTGTACCGCTCCCTTCACCACTGTGTTCACTAGGTCGACAATCGACTGACCAAATCTGCCTTGCCCAAGTGACCACCCAGCGTTCCTGGGGGAGGCAACCTCATCATGATCCTAGTGTTAACGACTGCTATTTATGCGTGCACTTGGGCGGGACTTCGAGAGCCACCTCAGCAAATCCTCACTTGGCGTGGTGCACACTAAAATGTGTTGACTTTTTACGACTCCGTCAAGAACAACTTGAATAGTTTTGACAGGGTTGGAGAGTACCGTAATGTACATGAGTGTTTCTCTTGACACGAGCATTAGGGTACTTTAACCATGTTAACGATAAACTTATCCGTATCCGTCACATTGCTATTGGATGCAAACAGACAGACCTCTCTATTGTGGCCCATATTATTACATACCCTTTCTTAAGCGATTGAAGTGATGGGCTATCTTCACATAGATCTAGATAGCGAGTACTACTATTTAATACCTCTGAAGAAGAGATGGTGATGGGTTCTGCCTTATCGCAGCGGTTGCCAGTATTGGGAGGTCTATCTGTATTCGGTTTTACGGTAGTCGCGCGCAAAATATCCCGCAATCTCATTCGGGGCGGCTTCGCCAAGAGTTCGGTATAGTATACGATGTATACTACAAAGACAGCCATACATGTGCTCATCCAAACTGCCCATCCGGATAGAATGACAAATTTCATAAAACATCTGCGTGAAGGTTCCGGATAAGTTTGAATCTTTGGTTTGTTCTTTATTCTCATTAGAGGCCCCTCGCTGGTCATCCGCGCATGTGTCCTCTTTCAACCTGATGGTGACGTTAGTATCAGCTCCGATTTCACTGAAAGAATGTATGGACGCCCGAGCCGAGCCAGCAATCACCACGCAATGAGAGGACACATCAGAGGTTTGCCGCCGCGCGATCTGCCTACAGTACACTGACCGTATCAACATGTCCCGCATGACTCGCGTCCACCGTTCGATACTGTATGCGCGGCGTTTGGCCGGTCGACACCTGCGCTTTGCCTTGAGTAGCCGTCACTTCCGAATCCGCCGCGGCCTCATAACGCCGCCCATTGATCCGCATCCGATACTGTACACACCTGTAGAGTCCATGACAACTCCGACCAAGGTCTGGCTGGTGACGGGCTGCTCGTCGGGTCTGGGCCGCGAGATCGCGCTGGCGGCGCTCGCCCGCGGCGACTGCGTGGTGGCGACGGCGCGCAACCGGTCGACGCTGGAGGACCTCGCGGCCCGGGGCGCGCACACGCTCGCGCTCGACGTCACGTGGGCGGAGGCGCAGCTGCAGCAGCTCGTAGCTCACGTCGTGGCCGAGCACGGAGCCATCGACGTCCTGGTCAACAACGCCGCGTACATCCTCGAAGGCGCCATCGAGGAGTGCAGGTGGGATAAACAGCTCGCCGACGACCTAGCTACAATGAATGACACACGACTCATCACTTGTCTCCCTGACACAGCGGGCGGGAGGTGCAGGACGTGTTCGACACCAACGTGTTCGGCATGCTGCGCATGGTGCGCGCCGTGCTGCCGTACATGCGCGCTTGCCGTAGCGGTGTCATCGCCAACGTGGGCTCGGCCGGCGCCTGGACGGGCATCCCCGTGATCGGCATGTACGGTGCGACCAAGTTCGCGATCGCCGGCGCGACGCTGGCGCTTCGGGAGGAGGTCGCGCGCCTCGGCATCGACGTGACGGTCATCGAGCTCGGCGCCTTCCGCACGAGTATCCTCGGCAAGGGCTTCGTGCCGGCGCAGCACACGATCGACGACTTCGCAGCGCTCACGGAGTCCGTCAAGTCGCACGTGGCCAAGTACAACGGCCAGCAGCCGGGCGACCCGGAACGCGGGGCGCGTCTTGTGGTCGAGGCCCTCACGAAGACCGGCCGGTGTGCCGGCAAGCCGCTCCCGAGCCGCCTGTTGCTTGGCAGTGACGCCGTCAAGCTGGCCACCAGCGTGATGGACAAGTACCGCGACGAGGTGGAGGAGTGGCGGGAGCTGTCGTCATCGACCAACTTCCCCGCGCCAGTGGAGGGCGAGCTTGCCACGACCGTGAAGAGCATCGGACAGTCAGCAGACACGATCATGGAGAGGGCGGCCAGACGTTGTCCGTGAAACATGCTCCGCCGCTCCGATAGAAGAATATATACCATTGCGACCTACTTTAGACAACGAGAGCGAGCAAAATGTACGCTGATCCATGCTTCCTCTTCACTTTTATCACCAGCAAGCAGGCGACCGCAGTCCTTGGGCATAATGCACCCGTAAAAGAGACGGCCACGAAGCACCCCATACTTCTCCCTCTCAATCCACAACAATCAGTGAACAACGCGCCACACACCCTGAGCCTAAGCTTCACGCACGGCACACGCGGGCAGCACGCCCTTGGTCTGCATGTCGGCGATCAGCGCTTCGCTCGGGATCGCTCCGTTGAGGCAGCCGCCACAGTGGTGCAGCGCCACAACCGCATCGTCCTTGACCGCGATCACGGGCGAGCCTGACGATCCCTCCTGCGTGTCCACATAGTAGCCCACGTCTCCGGCGCGGCACGCGTCGACCGAGAGCGACTCGATGCGCCCCGGCTGTCTGTTGTTCGTCCACGCGAGGCGCTTCCCGTAGCCAAGCGGGTGCTGAGTCACGTAGATCTCCTCCTGCGCCACCGGACCGGTCGCGCGGAACTGCAGGTACCCACCGACGGCTTGGAGCAGCGGCGCCGCGGCCTGGGTCGCAGTCACAGAGCCCGAGTGGTTGACCAGACTCACAAGCGCATAGTCGAGCTCCTCCGACACGGCGACGAGCGTCGTCGAGCGCACGATCACGTTGCCCGGGCACGCGCCTCGCGACGTGCAGTTCTCGCCGCACTTCGTGGATTCGGCGTGGAACTCGACGACCGTGTTGAGCGCGTCGATCCACGAGCCGATGCAGTGCTGGTTGGTGATCAGGTGCCCCTCGCAGCCGAGCAGGAAGCCCGTGCAGTAGGCCACGTCCATGTTGTTGTCCTTGCTGATCGTGATCCGCGCCACGCTCTGCGACGCGTTGCGCATGGCCACGGAAGCGGCACACACGGCCTCGACCGACTCGTCCTGCCCGCACACGCTCTCGGCAGCGTACGAATGCTCGGGCGCTCTCTTCGACGCCGTCTCGGGTGTCTCCTCCATCTCCACTGTCTCTATCGACGCCGTCTCCTGCGTAGTCGACTCGGCTGCGGAGTCTTCGCCTTCGGACGCCTCGACCACTGCTGCGTCGTCGTCACCGACCGACTCGACAGCGCGAAAGAAGATCTGATCCATCTGGAAGCCGTAGCATGGCACGCCGTGTGCCGTCTGCGTCGGAGGCGGCGGCGACTCGCTCGTCCGGTACAGCGAGATCTCAATGCCACTGCCGGTCACAGTCTTCATGTAAAACCCGCCCGTGGCGTTGCTGCCCGCCAGCACGATCGGCGACGTCGAAGCCGATGAGTCAGCGTCCTCGTACCCGCGTACAATCATCACATCATCCGAAGGCAGCTGGAACGCGGTGAAGTGAGCCACGTACTCGCCTTTGCCAAAGCCCGGGGCAAGCGCCACGCGAAAGGAGGGCGAGCTACCCGTGCTAGGATCGGCGACCACAGGCAGCGCTGAGTAGTTCGAGAGGACGCAGCCGACGCCAAGCCGCAGCTGCAGCGATGTGCCGCTCTGTCCGCCTTGAAAGATAGTTGGCGACTTCGGCGACTTAGCTGCCTCGGAGGGCTTGAGTGACGTCGAGGGCTTCAGTGACGTCGAGGACTTCGCCGCGTGTACACTCTCCGACGACGCCGCCAGCACACACAGAGCGAGTACCACCAGCAAACGAGTCAAAACCATCGCTCTTGAGGTGACTAGAGCTCGGTCTGGCGCCGTTCAGTTGTTACTGGGTCTGGTGGGCTACTGGAAGGCGGTCCGGTCGCTTGCGTCCAGGAGAAGCGAACGAGGAATGGCTGGCTCGAGGGTGGTAGCGAAACGTGCCGAGGTCCTTGCCGCTCCCAAGGCCACATCAGTCGTGAAGGCCTCACGGCGATTGATAGACGTAGATGCCGAGTCAAGGGATCACCGAGAAAGAGGCGCAGCGGATGGATGGATAGCGTTGGCTCTTGATCCGATCCCGAAAGTTCCCCAACGCGCGTTTGTATAGTTACCGACCCGTTTCCTCCTCTGTATCCATCGCAGGATCCGCTACGCTGACTGGTAGCGACGTCGCCGGCTACACCTCGTGCTTCTCTAGCATCTTTGTGAACTCTTCGAGGTCGATCTTGCCGTCGTTGTTGCGATCCATCTGGTAGACGAGCTCGCGCACGTCGTCGTGGTCAAGCGACTGGCCGAGCGTCTTGAAGATGGCGACGAACTCGTCGACCGTGATAAACCCGCTGCCGTCCGTGTCGACCATTTTGAAGATCTCCTCGATCAGCTCCTCCTTGGAGTGGTGGTTGTCCTGGATGTGCTGGTGGCACCAGTTGTAGAAGGCCTCGAACGTGACCTCGTCGTCCTCGCCGTCGCCCGGAGCGCCCGTCGAGCTACCGACCAGATCCGCCATGAGCCGGTTGAGCTGCGCGTCGTCGAGCTCGTGCGTGATGGCCGTTAGCAGGTTGACCATCTCGTCGTGCGACACGGAGCCCGAGCCGTCCAGGTCGAACAGGCAGAAGATGGTGTGGATCTCGCGCCGCTCCATCTCGAGCTTGTACGCGTCGCTGCGCTTCTCCCGCGGCGTCATGTACGCTGCCAGTGGCGAGAGAGGAGGCGACGGCGCTGCTGATGTCGGCGACAAGGCCGTGTTGGGATTGGACGCGGCCATCTTGGCGACCGTCCCGATCGACAAGCGGCGGTTAGACTTGGGCATGGACGCAATGGCAGCGGCACGAAGCGCCTTGCCCTTGGCAGACAACTGTGCTGTCCGCGGCGACGCTGGGGGTGACGCCGCGCCCTTGGACGACAGCGTCGGCGCGCGCCAGCCCGTCTTCTTGGCCACGAGCGTCGAGAACTTGGCCGAGGACTCGTGCAGCGACGCTGTGATCGGCAGTGCGCCCGCTTGAGGCGACGTGGCAGAAGCAGTGGGCGAGGCGGAGGAAGGCGACAGCATGCGGCTCTGGCGACGCACGTTCTCGCGCAGGTAGACCTTCATTTCGGCGACAAAGCGCAGCGTCCGCAGCGTCTGGCGCGCGCGGAGGATGCGCGTGACCTTGACGACGACGCGCGAGACCTTCATGTGCTCGACGTTGAAGGCGTAGAGTCCGTCGCGAGCAATGCGCACCGACATGCTGGTGACCACGACGCTCGGCAGCAGGAAGAGCGCGTCGAGCAACATGATGCGGAACCAGTGGCCGTCGTTGAGCTCGGTCACGAGGTGGGCGCCGCGGACGAGGAACACGGCCAGGTGCAGCGCCGTCAGCAGGAACACGAGGCGCGTCGAGAAGAGCGCGAGCACGACGCCGTTGCCGGAGTTTCCGCCCAGTAGCTTCTTCTGCTGCTCGGCCAGGCTCGCCTCGTTCCACTGGTGGTCGTTGGGCATGGATCGAGGGAGCAGGTCCATGTACGGCGGCGCGTCGTCGTCGTCCCCCGTCTCGGCGGCCTCGAGGATCCACGATTTCTCTGACGTCTCGAGCAGCGGCAGCTGATGCCGCGCTCGCCACTCGTTCTTGCGACGCAGCCGCTCTGCGTCCTTGAGCAGCCGTGGAGGTGTCAGAAGGTGGCGCATGCGCTTGACACGCTGGCGGACGAGGTAGTTGAGCACGATGAGCGCCAACCCGCCGAGCAGGAGCAGCGCCACTTCGCCGCTCGGCCCAGCAGCGTGGCATGCGACGACGGCTATCACGAGCAGCACTTCGAGCGCGACCCATGTGGGCAGATCGATGGCGATGAGCCTGCCCATGACCTCGCCGGAGATGATGGACAGGTACTCGTTGAAGGGGAAGCGCGCGGCGTCGTCGCGGTTGAGCTGGAACTCTTTGGCGAGCGCCTTGGCTAGCTCTGGGTCGGGGTGGTTGGAGCGGTAGTCGACGAACCGCCGGCGCAGAGCGAGGTAGATCATTTCGCGGCGCGCCTTGCGAGCGGCGAGGTTCCGACTCAGCCACGTGGCGCAGCGCTCGAGCCACCCGGTGGTCGGCGGCGGCGGCTCGGTGGCGAGCACGTAGTCGGAGACGACGGCGGGGATGTCGCTGTGGCCGCGCTCGAACTCGCGCCACTCGGCCTGCACGAGCAGCCCGAGCTTGAGTAGCGCGCAGCAGAGCACGAGGAAGATGATGATGAAGAGGAAGAGCGCCATGTGCAGCTCCTCGATGGACTCTTGTAGCTCGTCCGCGTCGCCCAGGTAGGCGCGCGAGATGGCCGCGAGCACATCGAGCTTAGTGACAACGAAGAGCAGCAGCCCGATGAAGCCGAGCGTCGTCAGCTCGCTGAAGACCGTGTTGACGAACGGCATGTTGAGTTCGTCGGTCGAGTCGCGCAGCAGCTCGGTGCCTATCTCGAACAGGATGGAGATGAGGATCAGGATGGTGATGCCCGTCACAGCCACCACCGCCACGCGGCCCGCGGAGGCCTCGTGCTCGGCCTGATGCGGCGAGGCGGCGTCGCCGTGCGTCTCTACGGTAAAAGGCAAGGTCAGGGGTCAGATCGCTGAGAGAATGATACGCCGGACGCGTCCGCCACGTTGGTTGGTTCAGATCTGACGCGTCCCTAGTGACGCCTGAGGTCGCACCTTCGGCGTGGGCCACGAGCGACAGGCAGCCGAGCGCGAGCAGCCACAGCGCCGGCGCTCGCCCTGTCGTCATACTGCGCGGTGTATCACTGGGAAGCGGTCGGGTTCGCCTCGAGTCGGATGTGGACAGCTCCTCTATAGTATCGCCTCGGGCCGTGTGTTGACTGGGAAACGGGCGACTGGCACCGCCGGCCGCGAAACGAACAGACCGTCGAGGCTCTCGGATTAATAGCAACGTGGGCTGAAAGCCCAAGGGGCCGATCCAAGAGTCACCGTGGCAAAGATCGCGTCCTGGAATCGATAGGACGGCTGCAACCTATAGAGAACGCTCATGCATTGCTCTCGTGGGCGACCAAGCGTCGCATGGAGCGTCGGGGTCGTCAAAAGACGCGGATCGCGTTTGCGACCCGATGGACTGTCAAAATTAATATTATAGCCGGAATTGGGACAATTAATTCGATATGTCGAAACGGAGTCGTGGTCTCTATTTTCAAATTCCTCCACATGACCCTGTTGCCTCTAAACTGCCGCCGTTCACTTCGCGTCTACGCTTCTTCCTCGCCCTCCTGCTCGTCCGAGTATGCTTCTGCTCGTCACTATCCATGCGAATGCATTGGTAGCGTGTCTGTACTGGCCCTGACTCCATTGCTTCCTTCTCAAACCAGCGGGTAGACGGACTTTGGGCCGATGATGCCGCACGCGCCGACGCCCGGGACGCCCCGCTTCAGCCGGATGAAGCCGTCCTCGCCCCAGTTGGGTCCCCACGAGTTCTTGATCTTGAAGAACTCGCCGCCCTCGCCGTCGGTGCCGAAGCCAACGGTCAGCACCGCGTGGTCCAGCTCGTCGCTCTCGCAGGTGGACACCACACCGCGCTTGTACTGCTTCCACGTCGGGTTGCCCGCTGCGACTCCGACCGCCACTGGCCGCCCTCGCAGCGCGTCGATGAGTCCAACCTCGCTCTCGGGAACGGCCACCACCTGCTTGATAGCGACGCTCTCGGGCGAGCACGTGACGGTCGCGTTGTTGCTGTCTGCCTGGCATGTTCCTGCGTTTCCTTTGTCGCCCGAGAAGTACGAGTATGCGTCTCCGCGACACACGCCGCCCTGCCGCTGCACGAACGCGAGCGCGTCGCCCGGGAACCCGCCGTCGCAGCCGTACGACTCGGTGTCGCAGCTCAGCACTTGCTGCTCCGAGAACTCGGTCAGCGGGTGGCCAGCCAGGCAGTGGGCGCTCTCGAGCGCACCAATGGCCGCGAACGCCCAGCACGAGCCGCACATGCCTTGGTCCTTGACGCGCGCCACGCATCCAGACGCCGTCCAGTCGATCGTGTCGGTAGTATTGACGCTCGAACTGCCATCGGAGGGGATAACAGCCGCGACACTCGCGCTCTCAAACCCGCCGTTCTGACGTTGAAAGGAGCGGCCGAGCCAGTCAGAGAACTCGTCGTCCGTTAACAGCGTGAAGGGCGAGTCGGTGGTGAACTCGGCCAGCGGGTTGGCCGCCTGCACTTGTGCGATGCGCTGCTTGGTCAGGAAGAGCCGGCGCAGCTCTTCGTCACGGGCGTCCGAGTCCGCGTTCACGTTGATGGCGTGCGACGCCGGGAGGAAGAAGGCGTTCTCCTTGGCCAACTGCCCGGCAACGCTGCGCTTCCATTCGTCCAGCTCGTTCTCCAGCACCGTTGACGCCTGCACGAACTCCTCCATCAGCGCCGTCGGGATGACGATGCCGCTGGAGGGATCCGCGCGCACAGAGTCGCCTCTAGCTAGAGCCACGGCGACGACCGTGGCAGTCGTGGCCGAAAGGAGCGGAGACGCAAAGAACTTCATCCTTGGAGAACACGACGGGAGAGTTGGTGTGCTGCCGCGCTCGGAGATTAGGAAATGAGGAGATCGCTCTCGGGTCTACTGAGCTGCGACCGTAAGAGCTGAGCGACATACGGTCTGTTGTGGTGATGAAGCTTGCATTCCTCGACGTTGCTCGTGGTCACACGCTGCAGGACGTGCGTACTCAGATATCCACGCATAGTCCACCGTTCATCTGGCGCTTGCTCGGCTAACTCAGGTGTTGTCGCTGATTGTCCAACGGAGTGGACTCTCCTCCTGAGTCGGGGAACGCGATGAGGTTACTCAGTTGTCGATCGGTCGTCGTGATCCTCTCACGCGTGCGTCTCGGAGCAAACAGCTCGAACGTTCGCCAATTTTTGCTTCGGATAGCGGTAGCGCCAGGCCGACTTGGGGTAACTGGTCCCTCAGAGGCAGACAATGCATCGATGTCGGAGGCATCACCGAATCTTTCGTCAACCAAGACAGCTTGCACGGCTCGTGACACGCCTCCTGCCTCAAGAACCACAGCTGCGCCAACCACAGCGCGGAGTCGGGTGACGGCTATACGTGAGCGGTCCAACTCCACGTTGTATCTGAGCTCATCGTCGCCGGTGACAAAAACTTCTCGCCCAGACGATGTTGTCTTGGAAGGTCCCGCCACCTCCATGCGTTCCGTCGATACAAATGGATGGCCGATCACCCACGCTTCGTTCCTGGCGTCACGACAAAGCACCGAGCTCTGGATAAACATGACCTCCGCCTGTTCATCGAAGGCTGAAGGCTTCTTCTTCGTCCACTGTGGGCGCAGCCGACTACGCCGAGGGCTGACTCGTCGGCGCTTTCCGTCGACACCTCCGCTTTCACTGGTGTTCCTCAAGGGCACGCCGTCCCGCAATCGGATGAGCAGAACGCTGGCCGCATTGACGGCCACTCCAGAGTGCGGGTCCTCTGTGCTGAAGATGGCAAACTCGGCATCGACCTGGTCGCCGAGCCGCTTGTCCTCTTCCGTGGCCGCGTCTTGAGCAGCGACCGGGATCGAGAACGCCACCGACACGTGGCAACGACACGGCAAAACGGGCAGTTGTTCGAACAGTCGGCACGTTGCGCAGTCGTCCGGCACTTCGATCGGATGGGCTTCGCTCGGCTCGAAACGCTTCCACGGCACAGCGAGTTTGTCGCTGAGGCTGCGACACAGCACAAACGGTCCGAGCCACAAGACTGTCGTATCGGTGGCGGGTGAGCTCCGATCCTTCCGCAGTTGCGTTGATGACGACTGGGATACTGTCGCGCGCTCCTGGGAGCTCACATCAATATCGTGTGCGTCTGCGAGGTGCCTATCGTTTGCCACGCACAACATGATGAGAGTAGAGATCAGGTTAAAACATCACCAGTCACCATGTCACCGTACCCGTGAAGTTCTCGTCGAGTGCGAAACTGACACCGGCACTCGGACTGCGAACAGGCAAAGTATCCGATCATGGGAGCACTTGCAGCGTCGCGGTCAGTCCACGGCCTCTGTGGCGGCCAGTAGCTGTGCAAGTACTGGTCGATGAGCGGGGCGGCGCTCGCGAGTCGCGTCTGGCCCTCGTGAGTCGTCTTCTGGTGCATCCTCGCCGCTTCCTGCGACCTATAGCGAGTAAATGGTCCACCACACACCTCTCAGTCATCGGCACTCGATTAGAACGTCTACAATTCATCAACACGACGTACGAGAAGCAGCGGCCACACGCCGGGTGGCCACAAATGAAGCTCCGCGCGTTGCGCGCCGTGACTTGGATGATCTTCTCGCGCTGCTGCTGCCGTGGAAGAGCCTGCATTGTATCCGGTGGTCAGTGACAAGGACGAAGCCAGGCAGAGCAGAGGCATGAGCCGACTCACCTTGAGCTCGTAGATGAATCGAAGAATGTCTTGCGATGACTGACCACTGGAACGTTTCGCTGTCTTCAGATCGTCGAGCGTGTCCAGCGACGGCTGAGCGCGCTCTTCATTCGAGCCTGATGGCAGTAGCATCCCAGTTTCTGGTAGCTGCGGCTGCTGATCCGCTCGCTCGGCGTTATCATCCGGCGACAACTCGCGGCTAACCTGAGCCGCCGGCGGATTCGCCGACCGGCGAAAGCCCAGCTTTGTCATGCGTCGTTCAATCTCGTTTGCGCGCTCAGCCACAGTTATCGTCTTGGAGGACCCTCGGTTATCGATGCGAATGGGTTCAGACCCTTGGGACTCAAACTCTTGGCACAGCATAGCCAGCGTCGGGTGCGTTCGGTACTCCAGTGACTGGTTCGGTGGGCAGTCTTGCTGCTGGTATTGTGCTCGCTTGAACACGTCGTCCCCGTTATCTCTTTGACCCGAGTGGCGAACCAGGTCGACGACTTCCAGCCACTTCAGCTCGAGTAGCGCTGCATTGCGGAACACGAAGTTGACAAAGTCACACTGGTCTACAAGGAGATCCCTCCCATCGCGGGTGTCGCGCAGCCGATCAGCGACAGCCTCGATCGTCGGCAGCGCCTCGTCGTCGCTCGCTACAGTGTACGGAAGTGTCGCGCTCTGAATGCGACACTCCTTGTCGTCGAGTTCCCGCTTGAGCTTATCGATTGCGGCTTGGACAACTGCACCGACCGGTTTCTTCGGCCGCGATATGGGCTTATCGGCTCCAAACACCGCGTGGCTGACACGCGACGCAGCCACTCGACGCTTGACTCGCTCGGTCTATGCATGACACAGTTCAATGCGTTAGCTTCCCACAACAGGCAAGCACATATTACAGGGCTCGCACCTGGATGTAGGCGATGTCGAACGTCGGCTCTTGATCATCTGCGACGGGAGGATTCACCGCCACAACTCTTCCACGTCGAGTAACTGGCCCGCGTGATAAGTCAATGCGCCGGGCTGCAGCGTGCTGCCCAACCTGCTCGACGTCCACCAGCGAACCCACCGGGTATAGCGCCTTGACCATGGGCGTATGAGTGGTCACCGGTGCTGCTTGTCGACGTAGACGCTTTGGGGAAGTGTCCAGGTTACCCGGCGATAGGCTTGAGGATGTGTGTGACGCCTTCTCTCGCCGCCTTTCATGATCGCGCACCCACTTCCTCTCGCGCTCCATGCTCCACGCTCGCTTGCCGTCCCTGTCCTTGATCAGGTCCAGGATAAACTGGTACTTGTACGCATGGCCGCGGTCCACCACTGCTTCGCGCACCACCGGCCGCATGTGCTGTCTTGAGTCCAAGTGGTAGCCGTACGACGACAGCACGAACCCGTAGCGTTCCTTGCCCAGTGTCATGCTGTCACTGCTGTTGCTGCTGTCGTTGGGACTGATGCCGATCCACTCCCAGCCCTTGAGCATCGCTGCCCATTTCGCATTGGCGCGCAACCTCCCAAGATGCCCTCGAAATACACGTTGGATCGAGATCGCTCCGCATCTCATTCGGACTCGACGAGTCGGGAACGCGTACGAGACAATTGCTTGGTTCGCTTGCCGCAGCGGCAGAACGACTGTCCTGCCGTACTCTAAAGCAGTGAGTGGGCTCACGAAGCTCACGATCACGAGCACGCCGGGGTCATTGCGCCACATGTGGCGTGTCAGCCACCCTCGCACGCGCTTCTGGATCCGCTGAGCGCCTTCGTACCGCGTTTTGATCTCCATGAGCCGCCGGTGCCGACGCCACTGGCGTTGGATCTTGATCGTGCCCAGCAACGTCTGGACTTGACGAGCGGCTTCACGCTGCTTTGTCTCCTTCCGATGCCTCCACCGCTCGACGTGGCTTCGCAGCACTCGCCGCGCTCGAATGCGCCGAAACGCAGCGAGCTGTTGCTCCAGCGTGCGCAGGTTGGAATCGGCCTCCCGCTGCAGCGAACGCATGTACGCGACTTCTTCGCGGAAGTTCCACGCGAGAAGGCGCTGTCGATACCACCGATAGTTGCGCTGAAGTCGAATCGCCGCACGGAGTCTGCGGCTATGCAAGCGCGCTAGTCCACCGCGGAAGAGCCGCTGCATGTGCGGAACTGCTTCGGCAACGCGTTCGGATTCGTGGATGAACCTTCTCCTGCCCAGGAACCCACGCACTATCCGCTGGATGACACGGCATGCGGCGATGCGGCGAAGCGCGGCAGCTTCGTAGCGAATCCTGTGTGCTTGCCGCCGCGCTCGGTTGCCGCGAAAGATTCGCTGGATCCGAATCGCGACGATGCTCGCACGCCGCACGAACTGAAACCGCCAAACCGCTTCTTTGACGAACGCAGACACGGGATTCGAGTGGTTGAGCAGTGCGTGGAGTGTCTGCGAGAACAGAAGCGCTATCGCCTGAAGCGCTAGTGCCGCGAGCTTTGCGATGGAGGCGGCCACGACTGCGACAGCGCTTGTGGGCGGTTCAGGTTTCGATAACACAGCAACATCAACGGCGTCACCGCCGTGTACTGGAGATCCGACGCTCGGTGGTGGGTGCGACGGCGCGAGCGGGTGACGCGCTACCTTGGCTATAATCGCCTCCTTCTTACATTCCTTGATGCCGGGCACGTCGAATTCCGAGTCGGCAAGCACGATAGCGCCACGCGCTTCGAACACCAGGTCACTCAGCTGCGCCTCCAGATGATTGCGGCACATGCCGAACGGGTTGCGACGCTCGATAGCTGTACAGGTCTCGTTCTTGACGCCGCTTCCTGTACGCTTGCGGCCGTAGTCGCGGATGCATCGCGGTGCATGGAATCCGCAGAAGGGCAGGTAAGAACCTCGCAGCGTCGGGTGCATGAGCACGCGATTCGTGCATCGCCACACATAAGCAACCTCGAAGTGCTCCTTCTGCCAGCAGCACGTGCTGGAGGCAGTAAGCCGAGGTGCACTTGGATCGCCTCCAGTGCCAGAAGCTTTTGGTGCCTTGTACAGCATCTCACGTCGCAGCGTGCTCTTCTCATCGCTCAAACACACGCCCGGCGTCTTGATAGTGACGATCCGCGGTGGACTGCGCTGCAGTGTCTTGCGCTCGGTCGCCGCGGTCGACTCGTAGCAGCGCAGGCACATGCCCTGGTCATTCGCGATGTCGATTGCACGGGAGAGTTCCATAGAGTGGTGCTTGTACTGGCACTCGCGCACGTGCCACACGCAGAACCGCTTCTCCATCGTCGGATTTCTCTCTTTGCCGCCAGGAGTTTGGCCTGCCGACTCACCCTGCGCGTCGTCAATGTTTTTTTTGTCTTCTGGTTTCGGCTTCGTCCCTTTCACTGCCACTGGTACGTTCGTGCACCGATATCGTTTGCCGCCAATCCGCTCACTGCATGTCCAGCACATAATCATCAAAAACAATTTAGTGCGGATTGTCTCCGTCACTACCAACGATTAAGCCATCCGTACCTCCATTCGCAGCAGTCTGGAGCGCTTACGCCTTGTTGCTGCGAAGCCGACGCATTGGGTCCGCGCCCCGCTTGATTGATTTCCTGCTGCATAGCAGCTGAAATGTCCACGAATCGATCCTTCATGGCGTCCTGGACGTCGCCGCGCTTCTCGATACGCGACTTGATGGCCCGGTTCGTGTCCACGACACGATGCTTCCACGTCCACTTGCCCTGCTCCGCCGCCTCCTTCTTCTTGGCGTTCCACTCGGACAGCGTGAACTCGTCCTCGCCATAACCCTCGAGCGCCTCGCGGAGCATGCGCTTGCCCCGCGTCTTGGCGCGCGCCGCCGCTATCGCTGTCGACATGGCCGCCTCACTCGTGACCTTGTTTGGCGTACGTTCGACGGATCCTGGTGCTGACGACGAGTCGGCGACTGTTTGATGGCGGCCGCCCTATATAGACAGACACATTCAAGTGAACTCAACCCTCATTGCCCCACTCCATGTTGCGAGTACCATGCGTCGCCGTTGCTCACAACCTGATCACTTGCGGCATCTATTATGCGTGAACTGCATTGAGTCAACCAGTTGAGACAGCATCGATCGCTCGATCCCTTGTGCGCCAGCGCGGTTTCCGACGCTTAGCCGATCTTTCTCACCGTGCCGACGGCGCCGTCGAAGCAAAAGTAGTTGCAGATGGGCTCGTCCTTGTGCGAGATGGCCTTGATGATCTCCTGGCCGACGACGCCCGCCAGGATGGCGCACACGGGCACCAGATCGAGGCTTGCCACGCGCGCCAGTGCCCTGCAATACACGAGTGTTGCCGTTACATTAGTGAGAAAGGAGTGGATGCTAGCTGATGCGCAACCTGTCAACGACTCACTCGAGCTCCGCGTGCGAGAGGTAGTCCACGTTCAGGCCGTTGGCGGCCAGGCAGGCGGCCGCAAACTCCACAAACGCGGCCGTCTGCTGCGCGTCATTACCGTTCGTACTGCCGTGCTGGCTATTGAAGTCTAGTAACACTGCGCCCGAACGGACAAGACGTGATCACAGTTAGCCTTCATAGTGACCATCCCAAGCACGCCCTTCCCGCCACGTACGTTGGTGCTTGACGAACACCTTGGGCAGCGACGGCGCGCGCCGGCGCGTGCTCTGGAGCGAGCTCCACTTGACGGCCTGCGACTCCGCGAGCGATGGGAACTCGACATTCACCGGCAGGTTGGGCGTCTTGTTGGCGTCGTCGGCCGAGCGCGTGCGACGGTACGCGTGGCTCTTGCCCAGGTCCGCGAACATGACGCCCTCGAAGCCGAAGGAGCGCGCGGCGAAGAACGCGGTGCCCGCCTCACGGCACAGCGCGTCCAGTCGCAGCTGGTCACCAGACGTAATGGACGAGTGAATGACTGGAACATAGACCCCATGTCGGCTCAAAAGAACTCACCTCGACTTCCTTGGCGGCGGAGACCACGCACACGACCGTGAATTGGCGGAAGAAGTCACCGGGCAGCGCGTCCAGTCCGCGCGTCTCGCTCTTGACCTGCACGAGCGGGTTCAACTCCTGCACGCGCGGCAGACTCGCCTCGGCGCGCTGTGTGTCCCGGAGTGTTTCACCGCGTTAGTCGCTTACAAAAGGCAGCAATGCGCGTCTACAGACAAGCAGAGCGGGAGGGAGACGCACGTTCTTGCCGACGTCCCGCGCGTTCAGGAAGAACTGCGTGGCCGCGTCAGCGGGAGAGACGGCGCGCGCGTCGTGCAGCGTGACGCTCATGCCTGACAGCACGAGGTTCTTGGCCAGCTCCGAGCCGAGCGCCGAGAGCCCGCTCACGAGTACGTGCGAGCTCTGTAGCCGTTTCTGCGCCTCCACGCCCCACAGTCGCATCTGCCGGTCGTACACTGCGGCCTCCGCGGCGCTGAACGTCGCCTCCGTCGTCGCCATCGCCGCCGCCAAAGTGTCCGCTCCCCTCCTTCCTTGCGGCTTTGGATCCGCCAGATCGAATCGAAATTGCGCGCGCAGTTTCGAGAAAGGACACGCCCATAATTGAGGTAACGTACACTATTCTGTATCCTGAAATAATGTCGGTCACGTTAATTTACCTTTTCTACCTAAAATTAATGTGAGACACAATAAACAAGGACTCCGGCTTCAACGTGTGATGGCGGATAACCTGGGGAGTTTGTTATTGTTGTTGTTACCAGTACGACTACGCATACTCATAAAGCGGAGTCTGAGGTGGTAATGAGAGATATGGCTAGTGCGCCAACTTCAGGGCGTGGGCGGCGGGGCTGGCGGCTCGCCGGCTGGCGACAACGACGCAGTAGTGGGCCTGCAGCATGTGGAACTCCTCGAGCTCGTCGAAGATCTCCAGCTTCTCGCGCCTGGCGGATGCACACGCACAATTTGATCAGTGGTCAGCGATTCGAGTTCACGGAAAGCACAGCACGAGCAGATAGCTTACTTGGCGCGCTCGGCGGGGTCGAGGAATTTATAGTACACGTCGTTCATATCCCAGCACTGCGCCATCTCGAACTGGTGGTCCGTGAACCGCTTGATCTGGGCGTCGACGGTGGGGAAGTCATGGATGCTCAGCAGGTCGCAGCCGCGCGCCTTGATGTTGGACATCATGACCCGCCCGAACGCGTCGTCGGGCAGGATCTGCTCGTACAGCACGAAGCTGACGTCGGCGAAGTGCGAGCCTGCCCACTCGACCAGCTGCGTCGAGAAATGCGCTTCCATGTAGATGAGCACACACTCGGACACGAACAGCGTCGGCACACTGCCCCAGTCACAATGATACTCAGGGTCAGCTAGCCCCACACTCTCTCTTTTCGCCCACAGGTCCACATACCTGCGATCAAGTCCCGCCGCCTCCAGTTTTGCGCTCATCGCGTCCAGATCCCGCAAGTCAACCGACAGCAAGTGATACCCAGTCGCGTTTAGCTCCGTCGCGCCTGGTTCCACGTGCATTTCCCGTCAATACATTGCCACCAGCGCTACCCAGTACCTCCATGCGCTACTCACTCAACGAGACCGCGGCCTGGAAGTCGGCGGGCGACGAAAGACCCAGCAGCGTGCTCAGCTGCTTGCGCCGCCGAACTGCCATGATCTTCTGCATCGTCACGTCGGCAAAGTCCAGCTCAAAGTACTCGCAGCCCAGCAGCTTGCCGGCTTCTTTCAGGCGGAAGAACATGGTGTCCAGCCCGGCGCCGAGGATCACGACTTGCTTCTTACTGTTACTGCTGGCTGCGCCGCTGGGCGAGCCGTTGATCGCCAGGAAACGACTCACGAGCGTCTCGACAGCGGCCACGCGTGCGTAGTAACCACGGTTGATGATCGGCATGCGGCGCGACGGCGTCTTGACGAAGAACTGCACGAACGGGTCGCGGAAGTAGCCCAGTGCGCTCGCCGACAGCTTGCACAGTGAGGCGTCGCCCGCGGTCGCCATCACCGCCACGTCGTGGTCCGTGCCCATGTTCATCTTCGTCAGCCGTGGCGTGGCAGGCAGCGCCGTCTTCTTCAGGAAGAGTTCCTCGAAATGATCGTTGTTCGCGTCTCTGTTGCGACGCGATTGACCTGGTGGTCACTCAGTGACTCCCCCGTCACAGTGACCTGCTTCATCGCTCAAGTACTGATGCAACTCTCATATATTGGAGTACTCGATCAGGTGACCAGGTCCGACGACCCGCTGCCGCTGCTTTCGCCATCGCCGCCATCGCCGCCGCCTCCGTTGCGTCAGTCGCCTCCGTTGCGTCAGTCGCCTCCGTCCTTGAGCATGAGGATAGCGCGCATCTCCGGGTCCATCTGGTCAATGTAGTCCTTGGTCTGCACGACGCGGTACATCTCCCTCACGGCCGCGAGCATGCGTCGTGTGATCGGTAGGTGCGGCAGAACGCGTTGGCCCTGCTGGATCGCGCTCTTGCCCTCGGCAACCCAGCGTGAGGCCTGTGCTATCTTGGCATGCGCCTGCTCCATCATGTCCCGCAGCTCATTGATCTTCTTGATGCCCAGGATGGCCACGTCCAGCTGTTCGTCGGCGCCACGGTAGCTGTCGACGACCTGCAGCGCTCGTGTTGCCTCCTCCATAGCTCGGTCTCCGGCGTTCTTCTTCTCCATACCCTCGGCAAGAATACGTTGACCCTCTTCTTCGTTGTCTGCGCAGCGCACAAGCCCATGCGCCAGAGCATTCACGAGCCAACGCACTAGCATCATGAGAACGCTAACACGTCGGAACGCGGGCGGTGTCTGCTCCGCACGATACGCTCGTAGCGCGAATTGTCGCGCCCGCTGCACTGCCAACTTGACCTCGCACGTTCGTACCTGGAGGAAGTAGGCAAACTGACGGTCTGCCAGCGCGATGTTGTCGCTAGTCGATCGCTGGCCGCTGTCGCCACCGCCGTTGCCGTCGCTATGGCTTCCAACGCTGGCGCTGCTGGCTTCGCGATGGGCTTCCGCCTGGAGCCACAGGCCTTCAAACAAGTTTCTGGCAGTCGTGTGGCGCATTACGGCGCCCAGTGCGTTAATAGAGGTGCCGTCGGCGTGGCCAAAGATCCCGACGATTTCCTCGCGCTTGTTCGCGTAGTCGCTGCGGATTTCAAACTTGGTGCCCTTCTCGCAGAGCCCGTACCACTTTGATAGCCGCCCGCTACTCGTTCCAAAGCGCAGCGCGTACACGTGTTGCGATGCGAAGCCTTCGATGGACGTGAGCACTTCGTCTCGAGTGAGTGCAAACAACTCGCGGTTGCCGAACGGGTTCCCATGTAGTGCGCCCTGATAGGTCACTGCCGCGTTCGTCTTGACCACGAACGACAGCCCATCCACCTTCTTGGGGCTGTAGATGACCACGACTTCGCTGACACTGCCGTAAGGCGGCGCCTTCTCGTACACGAACGCCCGTCCGACGTTTGATCCGAAGAGCGGAGACGACCGCTCTTCGTAGTGATGCACTTTGCGCTCACTGTAAGCTGTGAACATGAGACGCCGCTCGAGCGCCAGTCGCTCGTCGATTTCTTGGGCATGGGCCGCGAACAACTGCTTCAGCGTCGGTGATCCCGTTGCTGTGAGCTGTAGCAGCTGCGCATTTCGGCGGATCTTGGCACGCAATATCGTGGACGGTAGCCGAGCTCGGAGCGCAACGATCTTGCAGTGGCACGCGTCGAGGTCTGCCTCATAGTGTCGCAGGAAAAACGGTGGGTGCTCTCGCAAATACTCCAACGAGTACCTGGCCTTGACGCCCGATTTGAGTGCGTGAAACACGCGGAACTTGTGCCACACGTCACGCTTCTGTCGGGAGAGCTCGATCATGAGCTTCAGGACTTTAGAGACCTGCGTGAACTGCATCCATCGCAAAAAGACGCCGTGGAAGGCGTTGGCAGGCGAATGCTTGGTCATGGACAAGTGGAACGACGCGAGACTGCCGTCCACCAGCTTCGTGCTCTCCAAGTAGTGCTCGTATTGAAGCATCCGCCCTCGTCGCTGCTGCAGCCGCGCAGTCAGTTGCGGCGACTGGAATTTCCATCTCCACACTGCGTGCCTAAGCAATGTCTGGAACGCGTGATGCTTGATCTTGAATTGGTTAAACTTGTCGACGTGTTGCTGCCAGTAAATGAAGCGCCGGCAGATGCGGATCCAGTTCCGCAGCTGCGCGCGATGGCAGAGCACCTCGGTGTATTTGAGCATCACGACGACTCGAAGGCTGCGAAAGCTGGAGCGAAGCAGCCACCGCATCTGCTGCTGCTGCATGTCGTCGTACACGTGGTCGAGCGCATCGTGCATGCGATGCGCGCGCATTCGCAGGAGCTGCTGCGCTTGCTGCATTTCCGTTATCTTGACACGATGAGTGACGCCCGCTTCTTTCCGCAAGAAGGCCTCTTCTTGCTGCTGTTTTTCCTCGAGCAGCAGCTCGCGGTCGCGGATGGTTTCACGCCGAATCGAGTCGTTCGCCAGCACTCCAAGAAGATCTTCACGCAGCTGCCGTGCCAGTAACGGATTGTTCTCGATCCCTTCGCGACGCCACTCTCGATCGTTCACCCAGTGCAGCTCTACGCGATCCGACTCCGTTGTTGCTTCCTCTTGAATGTCGTCTTCAAGTCGGTGCTCTTCGTCCGCGTCTTCGCTTGATCGCAGGACGCTGAATATCGTTCTGATACGCCACTGGTGAAAACGTGAATGCAAGATGCGGTACGCACCAAGATCGCTCGCGAACCGATTCTTCTTGCCACGTGCGACGGCAGCTCGCAGTGCCTTGATGAAAGTGCGACCAACGCGTCGAAACGTGACGACATTGCCAATCATCTCGACCTGGTCGCGCTCCCGATACCGCAAGTACAGCGCCAAGCACAGATCGTACAAGCGGCTCTTTCGCTTCATTCGCTGGCCCATTTCGGTCTCCATAATCCGCGTCAGCGGATGCACGTTGGACGATTTGTTGTCTGGCACCCTCGTTGCGTCTCCGTAGAGCGAATCGGCGTCTCCATCGTCCAGACGACGACCCCCATTCGTCCTGCTGAGTGCAGCAGCATGGGGTTCATCAACTCCATCGCGATGAAGCGTCTGTGACGTCGAGGCGAAACCTCGTAACCGAGACGCGTCAGTCGCCGAAGTGCCGGTTGCTTCCCATGGAGATCCCATCGCGTACGAGCTTCTGCTGTTGCTGCTGCTGCTGCTAGCACTGAGAGTGCCATTGTTTTTGCCGAACGGATCGCCTCGAGACGGGCTCTTGGCGTTCACGCGCAGGTTCGGGGAATACAAGGTCAGCAGGGCCTTGTGCTTGCGCTGTTCCATGTCTCTCTTCAGCATGGCGTAATACCGGAGGATGTAGAAGGTCACCTTGACCATGTACAGCTTGTGAAGGTGCTGCATGGCGTGGCCACGGTTGCTCCAAATTCGGCGGATGGAGACAGTCGACAGATAGAGCGATTTCCACTCGCCCCAGCAAATCTGCTGTATCGCCCGCGCTTTCCGCGTCCGTACGCGCCCAAGCTGCGTGCGGAACCATTGCTCTCGTCGGTAGAGCTTCTTCAGCGCGCGGAAGTGGCGGAGGAGGATGTACGTGTGCACCAGGTTCTTCAAGAACGCGCTTTTCCCTCGCGCGATGATCATCTGCTGGAGGTGGCGCTTCCAGGTGTAGAACGACCAAAAGCAAGTGCGGTAGAATGCGTAGTACTCGTACCGCTTGCGCGTGAAGTACTTCCACGCTATAAACTTGCGCAACGCATAGCGGCGTAGCGTCTCAGCATGCTTGGTGAACCGCTTCCACTCCAGAAAGACCTGCTTCTTCAGCCGGAAGCGGAAGATCATTTGACGCTCAGGCCACAGATCCGTCTCGAGGCGCTTCCAGTACGTCTGCACCCCTCTCTTGATCGAGTCGACCACGTAGTCGTGGAACAAGTACGCCGCGATGGAGACTTCGATGCTCTCAAAGTGTCCATTTCGCGAGTACTTCTGGAGCAACGCCGAGCGGACGAGCTTGATACTGAGCTTGTCAGGAATGCACGACGTCAAGGCGGTATCTCCATGCGACTGTGTATCTTGATTTACGGGGCTGACAGCGGTTGCCAGTGTCATTTGGCGTTGTCGTTTGCGAAAAATGATTTCCAGGAACTGGTTGCGCAGCTGAAGTCGCTGCTGCTCTGTCTCCCATGGAATATTAAGCGGGTCGCATCGAAAGTGATCAAGGATCTCGACCATATTCTTGGCAGACTCGGTCAGGCGAAGCTTGACTGTAGATGAAAGAGTATGTCAGAGATGCCTCAGTGACGGATCGGCTACACAAACAAATGCCAAGAAACGAGGATAGCGCAGTCTCACCTCGCTCCTCCAATACGGCCAGCTCGCGATCGTAAATCTCCTTCTCCTGTCGCTTGCGTGCTCGCTCGCGGTCAAACTCGCGCTTCCACCGCGATTCCTCTTGTGAGTTGCGAGAACGAAAGATCTGGCGAAAGCCGTCGTACGAGAAGAGTGTCTTCTTTCGGTCTGGCTTACTGGGCGGTGCGTGATCAGGAGCATTATTGTTGCCTGTGGATGGAACGAGATTGCCCTCTTGCAGCGACTCGCTTGCCTCCGGGACCGCAGTTAATGCGGAGCTCGTGTCGTTCTGCTGCTCCACATCTTCCTCTTGCAGCTCGGCATGCTGTTCGAGTATAGCCTTCACTTTCGCCGCGTCGGCGTCTCCAAGTTGTACGTCGGAATGCTGAAGGAACTTGACAATTTGGGAAATAGTCATGTCGCCGCTACCGGTGAATGCGACCTCGATCGTGTCCCACGATTTCAAGAGCCGCTTCTGCAGCTGCGTCTCGACAAACTGATGCAGATCCTTGAGCCGCTTCCTTCGTTTCATTCCCGGCAGAGAGACCCCCGCAGCCAATCTTGGATCGACCATGCGGTCGAGATGGTCGTCAGTGATCGGCCCTTCGTCTCTCTCATCGTCACTAGCGCACCCGTCCTTGTCAAGTTCAGGGCCGTCGCTGATCATTGTGTTGGTACTGGGAAGCGAACAGAGCTCGGAAGACTTCACGTCTTGACTGCTCGGCTGGATAGAACGTCTAGAAGCCGTATCGAGTGTCGTAGAGATAGGAACTGCTGTGAGAAACACGCTCTCGCCCAGTGGTGTAGACTCTCGTGACCACCCAAGATCTGGAGATTCGCCTTGTAATTCTTCCTGCTGGAGATCCGCAGCCGACTCCGTCGCCGTGGCGTCATTGCGCTGCCACTGGGCCATGATTGAGTCAACGGCCTGGTCGATCGGAACGGAGCCGTCGTCGTCCGTCATGTGCCATAATCCAAACCTGTTGAGGTCTTTCCACAGCTTGGCGCGCAGTCGACTCCTTCTGTCAAACGGGAGCCCGTCCAGCCGCCGCGCGCTGTTTCTTCGCTTCAAATGCATTTTCCCCGTCAGGTCAGCAGTCGAAACCTGTGAAAAGATGTTGGAGCGCGCGCGCATAGCGGACAACGCGCCGCCTTTCAGCGACACAGCAGGCGACGCCGGCATCACGCTCAGCCGCGACACCTTGGGCACCGCAAACCGCTCACGACCTGGTCTTCCGCCCCCAAGCATGTCATCTGTCTCTACAGCATTTCTCGCCGCCTCGCTTCGCGGTTTGGCCGTCATGTTGCGCTGCATCCTCGCCGCCACCACGTGCGACTCGGGCAGCAGCACCGGCAGGTCGAACCAGTTGGGCACGGGCAGCGATGCCGCGTTCGAGCCGCCACTCCCACGTCCGCCGCTCCCGCTCCCGCCCACGCGACGAGTGTGCGGATACAGCACCGCACGCTGCCTGACGCCGCGGCCATCGCCGTCCACCGGCATCCGTCCCCCCGCCCTTCCTTCTTCTTGCTGTTTCTATATGGAGAGAAAGCGCGGCTTTTTCCGGTCGGGTTGAAGCTTGTCCTTTGAACAGGAGTGATGGTCAATGTAACCTGTCGGACCATTGGCGGAAGTGGTTACACGTATCCTTTCACTTGTCATTTATGTCATTACACAAGGTGGTACATGTAGCTTGTTGCGAAATCGTACCCCCGACCGATACAGGGTAACCAATTGCGTCTGGTGTATCCCTGGTCCCCAATCATCTCTACAACAATACAAACACTAAGTATACCAACGGGGGGTCGCGCCCACAAAACTTGGTCGCGCTCGCGGCGGTCAGGAGCCCCCGCCAGTCATTTCGCGGCCCCAGCATCAAACGGACTCGCGCGGATTACTTTGACCGACGGACCGATCGATCGGCAGCGAGAAAGGCCGCACGCGCGCTTTAAAGGTGAGCGTCGCGACGTCGCCGGCGGTTCATGGAGGGGGAGCAGGGGGGAAGGGGGGAAGGGTGGGAGGTAGACTGACTGATGGACTGGTGTGGCTGACGTACCGACAGGGGGAAGAAGGGAAGGAACACCAGACGACACGATGACGGACCGCGACGACAAGCCGGCGGACTTTTTGCTGCCCGAGACGGTCAAGGGCTGGTTCACACACCTGTACACGCACCTGATCTCGGGCAACGTGCAGGAGATGACGCGCCTGTACGACCGCGAGTTCCACACGCTGACCAACAACTACTTCAAGCAGAGCGCGTGGCCCGAGCCGAGCGCCATCGAGGCACTCGTGGACTCGGACCCCACCTTCCTGCTGCTCTACACGCAGATCTACTACCGCCACCTGTTCGCCGGCAAGCTGCAGCCCGGCCCAGACGCCAAGGTCGAGTCCTGGAACACGTACTGCGCCATCTTCGACGGCATCCTTGACGGTTCGCTCGAGCTCGAGGCGTTGCCCTCGCAGTGGCTCTTTGACATTGTCGGCGAGTTTTTGTATCAGTACCAGTCGGCCTGCCAGCACCGCGCCAAGCTCGCGTCCAAGGCGTCGGCGGCCAACGACAGCGAGGCCAGCAATGACATCTGGACCACGACCAAGGTGCTCAACTACCTGCACGCGATCGTGCGCCACTCCAAGATCCTCGAGCTGCTCAAGCAGGGCAGCAACCCCGCGGCGGACGCCGAGGTGGTGACGCCCCCGTCGGAGGCCATCAAGGAGCTCGGCTTCTTCAGCCTCGTGTGTCTGGCGCGTGCGCACGTGCTGTACGGCGACTACTACACGTCGCTCAAGCTGCTCGAGCCCATCGACTTCTACAACAAGCGTGCTCGCGGCACGGCCAAGGGCAACGACCAGATCCACGAGAAGGCACCCGCCTGCCACGTGTCGGTGTTCTACCACATGGGCTTCGCGCAGCTCATGCTGCAGGACTTTGCCGCCGCCATGCGCTCGTTCTCGACGATCATCCTGCAGGTGCAGCGCAGCCGCAGCTACTACTCGCGCTTCGCTGACTACGACCAGCTCAACAAGCTGACGGAAAAGGCGCTGGCGCTGCTCATGATCGCGCAGTTCCTGTGCCCCGGCCAGCGCGTGAACGACCAGATCCACGCCATGCTGCGCGAGAAGTACTCGGACAAGCAGAACAAGCTGCAGAAAGGCGATCTGTTGGCGCTCACGGAGACGTTTGCCTTTGCGGCCCCCAAGTTCATCCTGCCGGCCACGTCGTTCCCGCCCTCGACGGGCGAGACGCCTGTGAACCGCGCCGCCGAGGCCTCGCAGCGGCAGCAGCGCGCGTTCGCGGACCTCGTGACCCGCCAGCAGCATGTGCCGGCCGTGCGCTCGTACGTGAAGCTCTACCGCTCGATCGACCTGGCCAAGCTCGCGCTCTTCCGTGGCGTCGAGGTCGAGCGCGCCCGCGCCGAGCTCATGGCGCTCCAGGTGCACCGTTCGCAGTTCAAGTCGGACGTGCACTACTTCATCGACGACGACGTGGTGTTCGTGGACGAGGAGGTGAGCAACCAGCGCACGGGCGAGTTCTTCCTCAACCACATTCACCGCTTCGCGCGGATCGTGGACGAGTGCGCCGTCGAGTAAAGCTGCGGAGACAGCGGCCCGGCACTCGCTCGGGCGTGCTGGCGGCGATCACCCGGGTGGATGTCGACTGCCGAAGTAATAAGGAGGAAGCGACGGCGAGCGAGTGGCGATGAAGAACCGAGAGCGGATGCACAGGCGTAGACGACCAGCAGCGTGGAGACCGACAACAAGTCGCTGGTGGCGGAGAGCGGGTGGTTGGGTTGTTGTTGGCGCTGCGAGCTGGTCGAGAGAGAAAACAGAGAGGCAGGGGATTAGTGTAGGTACGTTTAGATCGCAACTGGTTTCTCGTTCACCTTTTGATGCTGCTGGTGTTGCTTCGTTGCGATGTCGAGTTGTATTGCTGTGGTAGGATAATGATGAACTGGTCGGAACGACACCAAGTGACCCACGAACCATCGCTTGGCTCGAGACTGTATTAGATACGGGATTGCCAGTCGTCAGCTCAGTTGCCACCACTATCCACACCTGCTTCGCAACCACGCTTGCGGTCGTCGTGCCCCTGCTCCTGCTCCTGACTCACAACCAAACCGCCGTCTAACCGCTTCGCGCCCGCCAGCAGCGCCGCCTTCCGTTGCTCGGCCGCCAGCAGCACGAGCAGCTTCTCGCGAGCGCCTAGCAGCGTCTGCATCGTGTACTTGGCCATGCGCTTCTTGAGCTGGCGACTCATGGTCGGGCTCGACGGCAGCGACCGCGGAGTCACCATGCCAGGCTTGTCCAGCTCCCAGTGTGACGACCGCGGATCGAACCGCACAATCACCGAGAACGCGTTCGTGCTGACCTCGTGGTGCATGAGCAGCCGCATGTACTTGAGGATGCGCTCGGGCACGACCGAGGTGCCCTCTGCATACGACAGCACATATACGCCCGCGGTGTACGGCTGAATTGGCGGCCCTGGAGGCGACAGTAGACCTGATAAGCGGCGGTCTGACATGCCCATCGCTCGGTTAGTAGCAGCTGCAGACATGGTCGCTGCGCTGCTACTGCTCGCGTTCATTGGCGGAGCGTAGGGCGTCGTTATGGGCGTCTGGGAGCCACCGCCCCACACTCCAATGCGCTGGAGCGTCTTCTTCAGGATCATGTCGACGTCGCCCATCTTGTCGAGGCTCTGGTACACGAGCGACGACGCCGCGGGCGGCAGCACGAGCGGGATCTTCTCCAACACTCGGTCGCGCACCTTCGACGCCTTCTCGACCGAGTACGACAGCACCGACTGCCGTTCCGGGCAATCGCCAGACCGATGCGTGCCTACAGCTCGACATACGCGGCAAATATGCTGATCCGACCCATGCGCCACCTTCTTGGAGCAGAACCGGCAAAACTCCTTCACAACGAGTGTTTGGTCAGTCGACTGGCGCACAGGACGCGGTGTCCTGGACCCGGTCGACTGAGAAGCGGGAGACTGCTCAGACGACTCGCCGGATGGCATTGCTGCCGGTGACTTGGAAGGAGGTGGCAGTTTCTGCGGACACTTTTGGCTTCGGTGGTCCCCGGCCGTGCCGCAGATACGACACCGGTGCTCGGATGTTTTGTGCAATCGCCACGAGCCACACAGCTCGCAGTACTTGCGATCTCGCAACGACTCGACGGGCGAACCACGCCACAAGCCTCTCCCCGATGCTGGACTCCTGTTCTGTGGGCAATTGCGACTCCGGTGCTGGCCGTGTGCGCTGCACAAGCGGCAACAGTGGCGCTCCGTGGAGTGTAGACCCCAGTTAGCGCAGAATGTGCAGTAGCTGTACCGTCGGTTCCGGGCGTTCTTGTCCCCGGGCAGCGTCAACGCTGACGAAGGCGATGCCGATGCTGTCGAGTCGACAGATGACGCGCCACGCGGACAGTTACGACTGCGGTGGTGGCCTGCGAGCCCGCACAGCCGGCAGCGGTGCTGCAGCGACGTGTGGTCGCTGTACGCGGAGCAGAAGCGGCAGAACTCGATTGACTTGTCCATGTCCTTGGCAAACCGCTGGCCGAACGGCGCACGCCGCCGCACCTTGGTCAGTACGCGCTTCACCATGCCTCCAGTCGTCGAGTCGAGCACGTCCACGAGCTCGAGTACGCGGAACGGACTGTATTGTCCCGGCATGAACAGAGCCACGTTGCTGCCTGTCGGGATCGTCGCCAGAGTCGAAGCTGCCGCCGCTGCATCGTCGCTTGGATCGGTCACGTCCGCGTCCAACGCTGTAGTCGTGGGCGCGTCCTGGTGCGACAGACTCTGGCGGCGCTTCTCCTCCAGGTCCACGTTGGCCAGAATCTCGTCCGCGATGGCTTCGTCCGCGGCCAGCGCGATCTGCTCCTCGGTCGCCTTGGACAGCACCAGCTCGCTGATGTTGACCGAGCCCAGCAGCTTGTGCACGAGCGCCGACCGCGCGTCGTGCGCGCGCGCGTCCGTCAGCAGGTGCACCAGCTGCTGGATCCTGGACGTCGCCGCCTCCTCGCGCAGGTCGCCCGGGCTGCTGCTCGCGCTGCTGCTATTCCCGTCGCTGGGCGCCGCCGCCTCCACCGCCTCCTTGAGTCGAGGCGGGTGCCGCGGGTGCTCGTGGAACAGGTCGAACTCCTCGTCCTGGCTCTCGTAGAAGATGTCGTCGTCGTCTCCATCGTCGCCGTCCTCATTCTCCGGCTCGGGCGCCGTCACGTACCCCTCCTCTTCCTCCTCCTCCTCCTCCTCCTCCTCCTCCTCTTCGTCTTCTCGGTCGTCCGCTGCTCGCTCCTGGTGAACCGCGAGCCCGGACGCCGAGTGCTCGGCGTGGATGCGCAGCTGGTCTTCCAGCTCGCGCTCGCGCATGCGGCTGCTCGGGCCCGAGAACGTGTCGAAGCTGATCATGACGCCGCCGCCGTGGGCCTCCGCGTTCGGTCGCTGCTCGGGCAGGCAGTCCCGCGCTACGCTACGCTAGTGAAGCGATCAAGTAAGCAGGCAACCCCGCTGTAGTGCTGCACTTTTCCGTCGTCTTGCGGCCAATGCGGCGAATGTTTGACTGCGTTTCAATATGGGCGCGAAAGTTCCCTCGACCAGGAGTGTTGGTGCCTTTAAAGTTGCGGAAGGAACCCAGGTCATGTGCGCGACGGACACAATGTTCGCACAACATAAGACGCGTCTACATGCGGGTAGGGGAGAAAACACGAGTTTCAGCCAATGAAACGGTAGAGCGCGTGCTGTTTATGCCCGCTCAGGCCTGCCGACTTCAACCCTTTCGAGAGGAAACAGTACAAGCCCACAGACCCTTTGGCGTTGGCCGGTGGACCCGATGGACCGACCCTGGCTCTTGCCTCTCATCGCCATGATGATGACAAGGCCGGAGGGGGAGGACGGAGGGCACGCCGCCTGAAGCTCGTGGGTCCTCCTCATCCCCCGTTTTCCCACTGAAATGCGTTTCTCCCGCTCGGTTGCCTCGCCCGTTGCGGTGGAGACTGTCAAGGCGGTTGACGATTGACTGACTGCATGACACTTGGGGGTTGAATGGCAGCCGCGTGGTGTTTACTATGGTACTGGTTTGACGTGTGTTGGTTGTGTTGGTGATGACTTGACCGCGAACGAGCAGCCACGTGTTGGAGCCGGGATGGACGCGTCGAACGTGATGCCGAACCAGAGCGAAGTGTACTGTACAGTGCAGTAATGGACAGTATCAACTGGATGGCCACGACGACACTCATAATAGGATGGCGTCTCCATTTTCGGCATCTTGCCAGCCCACAAGCCGCGTCTATCCGAGAACAGCACATGCCGAGCACCACAGTGACTGAGTCGCAGGGTGACTGTGGCTGCACAACGGCTCTAAGGCTCCGCGTACGGGCCACACAGTGCACACTGTGCCTCGGGCGGCGGTGGTACACTTGGAGGAGCGCTGCAACTCTGGCCGGCCGACCGTCGAGACGTTGTGGCATTACAGTACCCTGTACAATGTACAGTACTTCAGTATGAAGTGTCCAGCACACGATGGTCCCTTGAAGTTTCCTGGGGCTCCTCCGCGGTCGGTTCCACCTTCCAGACGCATAGAAATCGCCGCCGGAACACCAAAGGCAACTGTATCATGCCACGTACCCTCTGTCGCGGGCGACCGACAGCTTACGCCACACCGTGCACCATCAAGGCGGATGGAAGGGGTGGATATATTGAGTCGGGCGCGCTGGTGGCGCCGGGCCAAGGTGGGTTCGAGGTCGCGTCTACGCTCCATTGATCGTTTTCTCTGTGTGGTTCTCTCCGTTCTAGAGTCCTCTCGGGCTACGGACTCGTGCGCGTCGTCGGCAGCCGGCTTACTCAGTAAATACTACACTCGAAAATTGATAATTGCGACGTCGCCGCTCGAAACGCACGCGGCGATCCGGTCGCCCGTCTTGTTCCAGCTCACCTCGTAAATATCCCCGCTGGTCTGGTATGTTTTGACCAAGGACCCGTCCTGTCGTTCAACGTCGCCAAACACAGCACCAGTCAGTACTCTGCAATCATCACGAGCAGAGGATGCGATAGCTCGAGCGTACCTTGAGTGACCAGACGTTGACCACTCCTCCTACTGTTCCGCTAGCCAAATACTCTCCGCCAGGACTATATGCAACGCCGTACACTGGGAACCTGCAATCACAGCACCAAGCAAACAACACCTCGTCAGCAAACCGTGCGATACAATGGAGAGACCGCAGTCGCCACGCCACTTACTGGTGCTCGAAGGTATGTCTGCAGGTCCCAGACTCAACGTCCCACAGCTTGACGGTTCCGTCGAAAGAAGCACTGGCCAGCGTCAGCGGCGCATTCGGCAACGAAGAGCCCGGACCAGTCGGACTCCAACGGAACGTGTAGACCTCCTTCTTGTGCTCCTGCAGGCGGTGCACGAACGCACTCGACTCGACAGGATCGTCAGTAGACGCGTGGTCGTTTTCCGGCGCTGCCTCTGAATTATCCCCCGCGAGCGTTCCGTTCTTGCTCGCTGACGCAGCGGCCTTCACCGGGTCCCATATCATCACCGTGTAGTCGTCCGAGCACGATGCTACGTACTGCCCCGAAGGATCCCACTTGACCGAGTTAATGGCGTCCGAGTGCCCACGTAGAATGAGATCCGCGCGGTCTTGGCCAACACGCGTGATGCAGATTTTCATATCCGACGAGCACGTCGCGAACGTTTCATCATCCTTCCATGATCCGTCCAGGATAGGGTCTGCATGAAACAACATCCGGACGTATTAGATGCATGTCGACGCCCACAACGAGCACGATCAAAGTTGCCATACCATCGTGCAGCTTGATCTGCTGCTTCTTCGTTTCTGCTTTTGCGTCCCACACGACCACCGTCTTGTCAAAGCTGGCGCTGAGCAAAAACTGTCCCGACTTGCTCCACCGCGTGGCAAACACCGGCCCGTTATGGTACTGGAACACGTGCTTCATCTCACCGTCGGCGCTCCAGATCCGCGTCTTCCCGTTGTACGTGCCGGACGCCAGCAGCGAGCCGTCATACTGTCAGCGACAGAATAAGCGTCAGCTCTGTGCACAATAGTCTGTATCAATCCGCCACTCTCCATTAATGACGTACGTTCCACTCCAGCGTCGTGACGTCCTTGTGGTCGCCAGTGCCGTGCCGCAAAACCTTCACATCCGCCTCAGCCGGCTTCTCGAACTCGGCCGGCACTGTCCAGATTCGCGCCGTCGAGTCGCTCGATCTGTGTCGCGAGGAAACAATCGGCGCCTTGTCAGCTCAGAGCGCACGCTAGGTTGTTGCGCATCGCGTAGGAGTCGGATGGGACGCACCCAGATACGAGCAGGTCCTTAGCCGGGTTCCACGAGCACGCGTACACCTCCTTCTCGTGGCCGTTCAGCAAAATCACGGGATCCTTCACGCTCTTGTCCACACCGTTGATCTCCGTCACTACCGCCCCATCCACACGACCAGACACCGTCAACAACACTGATTTGGTATCCAATGACGTGAGCACTTTGCCGCACCTTTTGGGGCGTCCACCGCATCGGGCGACCCGTCGACTTTCCGTTTCCGCTTGTTGGACGTCTTGGCGCTCTTAGCGCTGCTGGACGCTGACTGCGCCACGCGGCAAATGTGCGGGCTCAGCAGCGAAAAGTCGCCGTCGCACTCGCGCTCCGTCCCGTCCTGCAGTCGCATTGCCAGGGTTCACAGCCACTGTCAGCACTGCGCGTAGGGGATAAACATTGCTTGCGGGTATTACCCCCAACCCACCTCGTTAATGTGCGCCTCGATGCCGACGTATTGTAGCCCCTTCTGGATGAAGGACACGAGCGCGCCCGGCGGCAGGTCCGTCTTGATCACGCTCGTCTTGGCCAGCTGGCTCTCATACGCGAACGTGAAAGCCGAGTGCATGAACCCTGTTATAATGTAGCCAACCACGCCCACCGTGCCCGTAAGTTAGTTACCAGCGCCCGCCCTTCTCGTCTCGTTCTCGCCCCGCATCACGCACCCGACTCCTGCAGATACCGGTAGACGAGGAAATTCACCTCATCCGACGTGATGGCCATGGTGACTGCTTCTCCTCGGCCGTCCGTTCCGCCGCCCGCTCTAAAATCGCTCGGCTCGTGCCGGTTTCCCCCTTTCTGTCTCTTCCCTGGCGTCGCCTCGGCTCCCCGCGCTCGCTACGCCGGCTGTTCGCTCGCCGTCCGCTTCACGCGTTCTCCCCGCGCCTGTGGCCGAGCCGACGGTGTTGTCGCCCGCGCTGGTCGCTTGTTCTCGCGCCGCCCCACCGCTTCTTACCAGCCCAGCGCTCGCTCGTCTGGTCTAACCACTCGGCTCGGATAAAGTAACCCGCCGCCTCCGCGCGGGCCGCCGCCAACACCACGCGCTAAAAAACCTTAATTGGAGCGTTGCCCCTTCTACATACCCGCAAGCCGCACAGCGTAACACCTTAAAATTGAGGTTATGAGGTTATTTAGATGGGGAGATGGGGCGGAGCGGCGGGGTTGATAGATTCGGTACCCTACACCTTATTGCGGTAAACTAACCTGAAGGAAAATTAAAAGGAAACGATCGAAATAATAACAAGAAAAACCGCGGACCATAGGGAAAATGTATGGGATCGCTTCAATGCAAAATGGAAATGGGCGGAAACGTCGCCGCCCCCAGCACTCAAGCTGCGCGTGCCCTGGGCGCTCATGCCCTGCTTCCCTGATCTGGTACGTTAAAGACGGAAGCTACAGCTTCTTGAGCAGCGCGGTGGCCTCCTCCTGGACGGTCTCGTCCTCCTCGTTCTGGACGGGGATGGCGAGCGCCTTGTTGGCCCACTCCTTGGCGGCGGCGTAGTTCTTCATCTTCTGGTGCACCTGCGCGACGAGCAGCGTGCGCTTCTTCCACGAGTCGGGCGCGAGCGCCTCCGACTTGAGCAGGAAGTCGAGCGCCTCCTGGTACGACGACTCGGGCGGCGTGCCGAACAACACGGCGGCCGCCTTGCGCTCGAGCCACGACAGGTCCGCGATCGCGATGCACCCTGTTCACAGCATGCCATCCATCAGCCAAAAGTAATACAGTAGAGCAATGCGGGAGGGAAAACGACGGCGCACGTACAGCGCCCGAGCAGGTAGTAGGTGGTCGGGTCGTTCGGGTTGAGCTCGACGGCCTTGTCCCAGTGGCCCTTGATCACGTACGAGTTGGCGATCGACACCTTGGAGCCCTCGTAGTCCCCGATCGACGACAGGATGATGCCGTACCACTTGTGGACCTCGGGCACGTCCTGCGTCAGGTCCAAGCCCTTCTGGATCACGTCGCGCGCAAAGTACGTGAGCTCCTTCTTCTCGGCGGCAGACGTGGCCTTGAGATTGGACACGTCGTAGGCCGCGCGCGTGAGCCGCCAGACCACACCGATGTCCTCCGCGTGCGCCGCGTGCATGGCGCGCAGGTCGTCTAGCAGCGCGCGGCGGTCGTACGCGTTGTCATTGTACAGTTCCTCGGCTTTGACGGCGTCCGCGGACTCCATCTTCTTGTGCCGGGCGAGCAGTGCAATGGACGTGGAGCAGGAGGCGGCGGACAGCACCAGCAGCAGCAGCGCGCGGGAGCCAAAGTCGGCGACTTCGGGGCGTTCAAGTGACCGGGAGGACGCAAATCGTGCAATGGCCAGGCGGGCGCTAGGATTAGAAGAACGCCTCCACGTTGAAGTAGAAGAAACCCCTCGAGGCACAAGACGGCGGAGCGGGTTTCGCTGCGTTACGCCTGGCACGGACACGGCAACAAGCAGCATACAACAGAGCGGTCAGCACGCGACGTGTGGACGGACACCACAGACAGCGCAAGGCCGCATGAGCAAGGAGGCGCCACGTACTGCGCCACATTTACAGAGATGGCGACTGCGTGGACGGTGGCGGTGATCTTTTGCCCTCTTGAGGCGACTCGAGGGTCGGATGGTTTAGATTCGGGACACGTTTTACTTGGTTTATGTACACTGTGAGGTCAAATAAGGGACAGATGAAGTTCTAGCGCGTGCTCCGGATTCCGACGTGATGCCGAGGACAACGCGGACGCACGCGCATCACGGAGGCGGCTCGCGCATTAAACAACCGACTGACGGACAGGCAATGCAGGAAATGGCGTCCTGCTTCTCATGGGCGGCCGTTAGGCGTCATCCACTGCCAGGGCACTGCGTCATGAGCTCCAACGGCCACAAAGGATGCGACCAATAGCGTCCGTTTACAGTGCGTGTTGGGTCTGCTTTACATGCGCGTTGCGCGTCTCTCTGATGGAGGATATGGCCGCCGTCACGAGGCGATGCGAGCGCGCCAAGCCGCCGCCGACACCACCACACTGCTCTGCCCTGCTACCTACCAAACTCATAAAATGAGCAGCCAGCCGACTGCGTCTCCAGACGAGCTTCATCTTCATGCCCAGCCACCGACCGCTTCGCCTATGAACCTCCACGCCTGCCAGCCATGCATGTCCTTCACTCTCCGCTGTCTCCTCTGCCCTTACTTGGGCAGGGCCTTGCCGTAGCGGTCGGCGTAGTACTCCTCCTCGGACTTCATCTTGCTCTCGAACTTCTTCTCAAAGCGCTCGCGGTTGTTGTTGATGCGTGCGACAATGTCCTTGACGTCCAGCGCGCTGGGGCTCTGGATCACCTTGAACACGCCGGCCTCGCGCGCGTGCTTGTAGTGGTCTTCCAGCGAGAACCCGCGCAGGTTGTCATGGTCGCGGTGTGAGCCGTGCACCACCACCGACAGGTGGAGCGACGCGATCACCTCCTTGGTCACCTGCCACGGCGCGTCGATGAGCACGTCGTCCACGAACTTGCACCCGAGCACGCTCAGCACGCGCTCGTGCAGGTTCATGATGGGATAGTTGAGGCCGCGGTGCGAGTTGACAACGGCGTCGTTGTGCACGCCCACGATCAGGTATGAGCCCTCCTGCTTGGCGCGCTTGAGAATCTCGACGTGGCCCGCGTGGAACATGTCGAACGCGCCGTCAATGTACACGACGCGGTCGTCCTTGCTCGGCTCGTGGTTGCCGACCGAGAAGAGGCGCAGCATGCGGTTGGTCGTGAGGAACTTGGACGGGCGCTCGTACATCTTGATGTTCGACGCACTGCGCGACACCATCTGCGACGAGAGCTGGCCGTTGCCAAAGTCCTCATGCGTGTGGTGCGTCTTGTGCATGACAAGCATGCGTCCGAGGATGTCGCTCGTCGACACGCCCTCCGTGCGCGGGATCGTGCGGTACTTGCCGAGCTTCTGCGCCGACTCGTACACGTCCTTGCCGTCCACGATGCACGGGTCGTCGCCGTGCACTACGTAGTCGATGCGGTGCTTCTTTATCATGCGCTGCAAGTACTCCTCGTTCATGATGTACGGGCAGTGCGGCTCCACCACATCCACAAACTTGCAGCCCTCCACGGACGCGATGCGCTCCTCGTTGTTGAGCACGGGCGGCGCGCCCTTGCAGGCCGTGATGGACTCGTCGTCGTTGACGCCCACGACCAGGAACGTGCCGAGCGCGCGCGCCTGCCGGAACGCGTTCATGTGCCCGTAGTGCATCATGTCGAACGCACCGTCCATCCAGATGCGGATCTCCTCGGTCGACTCGCTGCCCTCCTCGTCCTCCATCTGCGACAGCCGCCCACCGTCAGTCCCACGCGAGTACATACATCTACCAAGAGATTTATGCGCGGCGGCCTCACCTCGGCGAGCTTGTCCTGCAGCTCCTGGACCTTGCTGTACGCGGCCTCGAGCTCCTCCTGCAGGATCTGCCGGCGACGGCGGTGGCGCTTGCCGAACAGCACGAAGTACGCCAGCAGCGTGAACAACCCCGTGGCCAGCGCGATGGCCAGCCGCTCGGCGTCCGGGTACGGCTTGGGCACGCCCACGTACGCCAGCAGCCCGTGCACCTGCGCCATCGTGTCGTTCGCCGCCTCTGAGTGCAGCAGCTCGTGCATGCGGCCGACCACGCGGCCCGCGAGCGCCTCCAGGTCCGCCATGTCCGCTGTAGGTACGTTCACACCGGGAATGCAGGAATGCGAGTCGACAGAGAGAGGGGCGCCGCCAGCAACGATGGAGCCGCTTACAAGCTTTCTACGTGTTTGAATAGGGGGGGAGAGGAGGGGGAGTTTTGAGGGCGCGAGGGGATACACGGGGGTACTAAACGTACACTGCGGTGTAAGTATCCTCTTTCGTCTACACTGGCGGAATGTATGCAGGCGTAACCTGTACTAGTATTACACTGTTTCCCACTGAAACCCATCGAGGAAATCAGAGTTACCAGCGTCACACCACTAGGGGGTTTCAAAGTTGGGATTTTTTCGGTTTACTTTTTGCAAGAAATCGGACCGATTTCTTGCAAAAAATAAGGTCAACCTGGAACCACATACAGCTATCAGGAGACCAAAAAAAATATAATCCATATTTTTATGAAGCGTTATAATTTACATTTTCTAGGATAGAGTAAATCATACTCAACAAGGTGACGAAAGCAACGTCCGTTCTGGCTAAGCGCAGCAACACAACCAGCAGCGTGCAAACCAGGACGTAAATGGATGGACACTAGTACTGCATGTTTGCTACGTACGTCAGTACAAAGAGTGAGAGCGAAGAAGCGATAGCCTTTTACTAGCTTGATATTGCTTGCTCGACCCCGACGTCGGCTCTGTTCATGTTGTATGCCCAGCAATCAACGGACATCACATTTTATAAAAACTCGAAAACAAATGCTTGGGCAAAAAATCAGCTTGTCGCCGCCAAAAAATGGGCCTCTTGACACGTTTTTTTTGTCAAGAAATAAGACCAATTTTATTGCAAAAATATGTCAGAAAAATCGCAACTTTGAACCCTCTACTGGTATCTGCGCGTCGTGTTCACGCCGACGAGACAAGCGCCGCGCCGGGGGTTGGATAGAGACGTCCTGCCGCCCGGCCGAGCGCGCAAGTTCACTCCAGTTGCGGTGAGAGTGCGCTCGCATCGCGACGACAAGCGCACCCACTTTGCCGACTCCAAATGAGACGACCCTAAACAAAACTAGTATTAACGCTTAAGTACGAAAACGAGCTGATACCTTAGGCGTCTTACTGGTTATTTCACCTACATTTTGAGCTATAAGCGCCTCAGGACTCCACCTAGTGACGGGGTTATGGGCCTTGACGTGAGATGCCTCGAAAAATAAAATCTTTCAATTTTGGTGTGTGTGTATAGTAGCACTTTCAACGAGGAGTCCGAAAATACCGCTAATTCGTTTGAGTTTGCATAGGAAGACGTCAAAAGTAACGTTTACGAAAAAAATTTCACTTACTGAAATAAAGCAGTGTTTTAGTATAATTAGCTAAAAATTAACTTACAAAACTATGTTTTAGACAAATGTAAGATTTTGTAATTTTGGCTTAGCGTCATTACAATTGATGTGTCTTGTGCGATTTTTTTTGTGAGCGAAACAATACACGCGTTCTTGCAAAAACGTCGAGGCTGCCTCTCGCATGCACTACTGTAAAACGCCGAAACCTGTTGAACCAAGCCACAGAACCGAACCTTTAACTTTATCCATGTCATGCATGGCATACAGCTAAGCTACGTAGGATATGGTAGTCCTCATATTCGTTTGCATTCAACAGTTGTATGTTCAGTACCAAGTGCCTCTTGTTGTTGTACACACCGACGAATTATGGCGTTTGGGTAAGTTTTATTCTCATCTATTTTGTATACCTATCATTTAACCAAATCAATCTGGATAATGAATAGTTAGAATTGGGAGTGTCAAACGTAGAAGTTAGATCGAGAAATATATGTGATGCCACTTTCGGTGAAAGGTGTTCGAAACGATTTGTCTCGAAAGCCCCCTTCCCGTGCGCATCAACGATCACAAAATTCAATCGCCCATTTCTCAAAAGTGGAAAAACGGTGTAAGACCAGTTTTGTTTTGGATATTCTTACATGATCATTCTCTCTAATTTCCTATACCCCATGCAAACAGCTCATGATTACGAAGGTTACTCTTCCTCTATATCCTGATACTCGCCTCGTCGAACTTCGCAACTACACGCTGGCAACCTCTGTGATCATAATTCACGAAGGTGGGGAGCTCCCCTCGATTGGTTGGAGGTCGGCACCCGGCGGGCGGCCGCTTGATCCGCTTGCCACCTCCACCGCCCCCTTGTCTGCCATTTTCAATATCCAAAAGCGCAGGTCTCCACGCTTCCCCGTCGGTGGTTAAAGTGACTGCGTCGTTCTAGGCAACTATGGGTCTCTCGCAGGAACGCAAGCTCGAGTACTTCGAGAAGCTGGAGGCGCTTCTCGAGAACTACACCAAGATCTTCCTGGTGGGCGTGGACAATGTCGGCTCGAACCAGATGCAGCAGATCCGCATCGCGCTGCGCGGCCACGCTGAGGTGCTCATGGGCAAGAACACGCTTATGCGCAAGGTGTTCCACAACTTCCTCAAGAAGAACCCGGGCCACCCGCTCGAGCACCTGATCCCGCTGCTCAAGGGCAACGTCGGCTTCGTCTTCACCAACGCCGACCTGAACGAGGTGCGCGAGGTGCTCGAGTCCAACAAGGTGCCGGCCCCGGCCCGCGTCGGCGCGATCGCCCCGGTCGACGTCGTCGTGCCGCCCGGCCCCACGGGCGCCGACCCCGGCCAGACGTCGTTCTTCCAGGCCCTGCAGATCGCCACCAAGATTCAGAAGGGTCAGATTGAGATCACCAACGAGGTGCTGCTCACCAAGAAGGGCGACAAGGTCGGCAACTCGGAGGCTGCGCTCCTGCAGAAGCTCAACATCAAGCCGTTCTCGTACGGCCTGGTCATCCAGACGGTGTACGACAACGGCTCGATCTTCGACCCGGCCGTGCTGGACCTGACGGAGGAGGACCTGTGCGCCAAGTTCGTCGCCGGCCTGCGCAACGTGGCCGCCATCTCGCTCGAGATCGGCTTCCCCACGCTCGCCTCGATCCCGCACTCGGTCGCCAACGCCTTCAAGGCGCTCGTGGCCGTCGCCGTCGAGTGCGAGACCTTCTCGTTCGAGAAGGCCGAGCCATTTAAGGCCTTCCTCGCCGACCCGTCGGCCTTCGCCGTCGCGGCCGCCCCGGCTGCCGGCGGCGCCGCGGCCCCGGCCGAGGCCAAGAAGGAGGAGGCCGAGGAGGAGGAGGAGGCCGACCTTGGCGGCGGCATGGACATGTTCGGCGGCGACGATGCCGACTACTAAGCGTCCATCCATCCGCTGACCTGGCCTCGTGCCCTGTAGTTCTCGTCTAGAGACAACTCCAGCTAATCAACCTGCAACGACACAGTGAAACGCTGTGCCTTTTGGATTGCCATACTGCGTTCTTTCCCCCATGAGTGTCCTGCTTATAGTTCTGGCGGTACTTGCATGTACAGTAGCTGCCGCTCCGATGACCACGGTAGGTGTCGTTGGCCGCTTCATGTCCATTGACTCGGCGTCAAGACGTTGATGCCATCACACGCTGCGTCACTGTCTCGAAACTGTGCCGTTTTCTCTCGAAACGCCCATTCAAATTCAAAAAGAATCGTTCAAAGGTTCAAATCTCGCGGCGGCCAAGCAGTTTGAAGGCCACGACGGACGTCTTCGGCTCGCCTCTCGCCTCCTCTCGCTCGCCCTGCGGCTCTGTAGCGCGCTGTTGTCCATCTAGACGGCGCCCGCGCTCTTGTCCTCTGCTCGTACTGGCCTCGGGCGCTCTTCCCCGGTGAGAGGGCAGCGTTTTGCGAGCGAATCTCCTCCCATCCGCCGACGGATCCGTTCTTACGCTCCGATCGCTTCCGCAGCGCCTCTCCCGACCGCCAATGGATGCCCAGTCGCCAGCGACAACAACCGCCTACGGCGTGGGGCGAGCCGTGGCGCGCGCGATGAAGACGACGCGGCGCTGCAGCTGCAAGAAGTCGGGCTGCCTCAAGCTCTACTGCGAGTGCTTCGCCGGCGGCGGGCGCTGCGGCGACGGCTGCCAGTGCGTCGGCTGCAAGAACCAGGAGGTGCATAGCTGCGTGCGCTTTTAAGGAGGCTGGGCGCGTATTGACGGTCACTGACGCGCTCTATGATGCTCTGACGCGCAGCACAACCAGCTCGAGATCGCGCACGCGGTGCAAACCATCGAGAAGCGCACGCAGAAGACGCCCCGGGCCGCCGCGAAGGACCAGGAGGTGCCGACCACAGGGTTTAGCTCTGTTCTTACCGCGTCACAGCCGCCGCTGCCGCCCAAGATCGGCGTCTCCCCGCTCATTCCCGCCGCTGACGGTAGTGGCACAACAGCAGGATCGGGCGGCAGTGCGGATGCCAGCGCGCCTGTGATCCTCACTTCTGCCAGCAGGGCCGCGTTCAACCTTGCCACTGGCGGAGCCATCCCGTCAGTCACGCTTACCGTCTCCCCCTACACAGCGAGCAGCACGGACTCGGACGCGACGCACGCTGTACGAGACCCGTGCGGTTGTCGCGGCGGCGTCTGTACGACTGAATGTCCGTGCCTTGTGCGCTTCAACGGCTGCACACCCTCGTGTCCGTGCCTCGGCTGCCAACCACCACGGGTAGGCCATCTCTATGAACGTTTCCGTGGCGCTGGTCATCCATTCTAACCGGACTGCTCGGTTGTGACTACACCACCCCACCCAGCGAGAGAAGACCAAGGGCTGCAGCTGCAAAAAGTCGCACTGCCTCAAGCTCTACTGCGAGTGTCTCGCTGCGCAGCGCATGTGCGACGAGCTCTGCAACTGCGAAGGCTGCAAGAACCGACCGGTGGGTTTGAGTTGGACGATGCTATCTCGTGCTTCGATGGGCACTGACGCGATCTGTCGCGTATCGGACCCGATGCAGGAGTCCTTCGCGCAGCGCGAGCGCGCGATCGCCGCCATCCTGGACCGCAACCCGATGGCGTTCCAGCCGAAAGTCGCGAGCGGCACGAGCCAACATCTCCGCGGCTGTAACTGCCGCAAGAGTGGCTGCATGAAGAACTACTGCGAGTGCTTCCAGGCGGGCGTGCCCTGTACCTCGCGCTGCGCCTGCCACGTACGTCTCGATGCGGCTTGATGAGTGCCGGAGCTAGGCTCGAGGCATCGCAGTGGGCTCACCCGTGGCTCTGTTTGAATCCACAGCAATGCCGCAACACGGACACGTTCGTGTCGGCCAAGAAGGTGGTCATGATGGGTGGCGTCGCGGCGGCGGCCGAGGTAATCTCGACCGCGCACGTAGAGCAGCAGAGGCAACACACCCATCAACGCGCCAAGTCTACCCAGAAAGCCCTTCGACGACGGCCAAACATCGTCACGCAAGGCCCTGCAGACGCGACCGCATCCGACCCGGCGACACCGTCGACTGTCGTGGTAGGCAGCCGACGTATATCGGCGCTGGAACTGCTGTCTGAGAGTGCGCCGTCCGCGCCCCGATCGGTGCAGGTGTTGTCGTTCCCGTCACCTTTTCCGTCTCCAACGCCGCCTTCGCGACACGCGTCATCGTCAGCAGCAGCTTCGCTCATGTCGTTCCGACCAGGAGGATCGGATCAGTCGGTGCGCGCGCGGCACCCGCAGCCGACTGCGATGGGAGGCACGGAAGGCGTCACGCCGTCGTTTGTCAAGAGAAAATACACCAAGGTGGGGTCCAATCGCCCAATATCCAGGGAACTGGGCGGAGTGCAAGCTTCAAACACTTTGGGGCGGACGCACGGTGCGTCTGTCAATCCTCCGCCGCTGCCGGATGTGAGCGGCGTCTTGGACGGCGAGTATGGTAGCACCAATGCCGAGAGAAGAAGCAGTAGCGTTGACGATGCGATGGGCGACGGTCCAGCCTCCGCAGTGTCCGGGGTGTTGTCCATGCTGTGCGAGTCGCTCTTGAGTGCCGCAATGGCCGTCGATGCGAGGAGAGCAGACGGACCGAGTGATGTTAGAGTAGATACTGTCGAGCCAAGTGCGCCTGCATTGGCCGATGGTGGCCATCCGATGCAAGAGAATGAGGCCGACGATGAAGACATGGAGCAAGCTGTGAGCGACGATGAGGCCGACACGCCACCCAGAAGAGAAGGGAGTCTGTCGCCTGGAGCGAGTGGCCTCCTTTGCGATGAAGACATGGAGCGTGATGTCGGCGACGACGAGCCGAGCCAAGAGGAAGAACGCGCGAGTCACTGGCCGTCGCCTCGGACTCGGGACCGGCACCAAGACCAGGGACGTGAGAAGCTGGCAAGCGACTCAGCGGTGCGACTGGCAGCCGCGCAGGAGCGCGCGGTGCTGCAAGAGTTCAGCGTCTGGCTGCGGAACATGTCGACTGCGCCACTTGTCAAGTCCGAGTAGTGAACCTGTTATGGACGGCGTGACGATAGATCAGATGTGGAAAAGCAATAGACATGGAGGAATATGCCGTTCTTCAACCGCAACAGCATATGCCTGCTGCCGTCTAAGGCGCTGCAGTCGAAGTCAGCGCCCCCTCTAGTGCTCTAAATGGCCAGAGCCGTACACTCGATGTCGATTTCACAGGGCGGAGGGGTTGATGCCCTCGGTCGCGTAGATGTGGCGCACGGCGTCCAGCACGGCGTCCGCATACACGTCGGGCTCGTGCTCGGGGAGCCCGTCGGCGTCCTTGAACACCCCCGTGCGCACCAGGATGGAGATCCAGTGCCCGCCGGCCTGGTTGGCGCCGTGGATGTCCGAGTGCGGGTTGTCGCCGATGCCGTAGATGGTCGTGAGCGGGGTGCCGCCGAGCTTGATCGTGTTGAGCTTCTTCTCCGCAAAGCTGCGAGGGTCGTCGGTCGGTCAGCAAGGTGAGGAGGATCTACAGCCCTAGACAACACGCAGTAAAGACGACGGCGTGACACGTACTCGTAGGTCACGTTGTGCGGCTTGCCGTAGTGCGTGATCTCGAGCTCACGGCCCGTGCGCTGCTCGTACAGCAGCTTCAGGCACCGCGTGAACGCGCCTGAGTATCACGTGTCAGCCACTGTGACCACACCGCAATAGCCTATAACGACGTTTGACCGACCTTGGGCGTAGCGAGGGTGCGGGTAGGCGCCGCTGAAGATGAAGTCGTCGTTGCTCACGAACAGTGGCGTCTGCTTGCTGTCCGTCCGGCCGCTGCCTGGCGGGTTGCCTTCACAAACAAAAAGGCGTGTGAGATTCGTCCCTTGCTGACGCTGGTGGGTGCAGCGGGCGACGGTGCACGGCACTCACCGCCGATGAGGACGTCGGTCGCGATCTGGATCTCCGGCGCCCAGTCCGTCGGGTCGTGCATGACGATGATGGCCTCGATAGGCTCGTCGTGGAACGGCGGCACTCTGTGTAATCGATCCAACCAGCGACAGAGTCAGCAGGTTTTCCCATCTAACCATGCCAGTAGCTTGGAGCCGGCTTACTTCTTTTCGTAGGTGCGGAACGGGTACGCGTCCGGGTGGTGGTGCGCCAGGTCCTCGATGCTCACGACCTTCTTGAACCCGTAGCGCGACGCCTGCGTGCATGCATGCCACGGATCAAAATCAGCGGACCCCAAAGAGCAGCAATTCGTCCCTGTGAAGGCTCGCGGACAGTGCGCGTACCACGTTCCAGACGTCGTGGGAGCCCAGGACGAGCACGCGCGAGTCTGCGTGCCAACATTACGAGCGTGAGGGGCGAGAAACAAGTCATCAGGCCTCGACTGTCGGCGATCGAACCGGCGTAGGTGGCGGTGAGCTCACGCATGGGCGTGTGCGACAGCACCATGTGCGCGGGGTCGATCTCCAGGTCCAGGATGCGCCCCAGGTTGGCGGCCTTGTCCGCCTCGAGGCAGCCTGCAGCGGCACGTCGGTCGTGAGTCGCTCGTTCTTTGGTGAGTAAATGAAGAACGACTCACCGCCGCCGTTCGTGAGGAAGATGTGCGGCACGTTGTGCTTGCGCAGGCTTAGCAGCACGTCGCGCGCGCGCGGAAGTGCCTGGCCGCCGCTGCGATCCGTCAGCACAAGCGCAATAGTCCCATCAGCATCTCAACGTTGTGCGATGCGTTTCACGCTCAGAATATGCGCATCGTCTCGCACCGGATGAGGACGCCGTCAATGTCGAACGCGATACCGAAGGACGGGCCATCAGTCGAGGTCGCATCCGCCCTGGAGACGCTGCTGAGCGCGCGGGAGGCGAGCGGCGCGCGCGGGAGCAGTGACCGCATGATCGCGGTCCGGCCGAGCATGATTGTCGTCCAGGTCAAACGTTAGCGGAGTACCTTGACCCCGCACGCGCCACCGTACACATCTGTCCTTAAGTTATGTGGTACACATACAATGTAGATATGTGGGACACAGAGTACTAGGATTTGTGATACACTTTCTACTAGGGGGAGTCAGAATTGGGAAAATATCAAAATGAAACCGCCACTTATTTGGCCATGAAACCACCACTTTATCCCATATCAACCACCTCTTTTTTTGTTTGATTTCGGATCTGAAATCAACACAATTTTCGAAATGAAATCGACACGATTTTTGCCAATTCCGACTCCCCCTATTGGAGGGGGTCGGTCTCGCCTCTGGCTGAGGGTAAAAAAAAGCCAGTGCTACAGTCCATCATGGGAAACGATACATGATGTATTAATATGAGTGCAGCAAGCGAAATGATACTACAGAAATCTGCCTGAATATGCAACGGGGTGTTTTTGATTTTTTTATACACATCTTATTCACTTTCGTGTTACAGTAACTCGCGTGAATATGAAAAGCCTAATTTGTACAGATTTCCGAAGGGAATTGTGAAGGAACGAGCAAATTTTATCCAAAACTCTACTGATTTACAAACAAATCGAAGAAAACGAAGTGCAATCAGTTAAGGACAAAGTTAATGCTGGCTTTGTCAATAAGACCAGGATAACGCCAGCAATTCTCGATCGTCTTGGCGGTGACCTTGCTCCGTGCTTCCTCGCACCTGGTCATCGCGCGCAGTAAGTCTACCTGGTAGGGCTTTTTCTTCTCTGAGTAAATGTTACCGAGCGCGTGCTCCATCTTGTTCGCAAGAACAGAACGTTTCACACAGTAAATTATGTCCTGGTCCATGGGCTGGACCTTGGCAGTAGTGTTGTAACCGGCGGAGCTTTACGCTCGGTTACTAGCTTACACTAGCGCGTGTAAGGAAGCGTATAGAGTTTTGTATATAAGACTGTACAGTTCACTGTACAGTCTTATACAAAGAACAGAAGTTTGCGCTTGTGTCCAAATTGAGAACTGTCTTATTGTTTAGCGTTCTACCTAGGTCCCTAACCTCTAATCCCTAATGCATGTATTTTCGGAGGCGGCCATGACTGGTCACGGACGCTCCGACCGAACTTATGTATGGATTAGTGTAAGTCACACTAATCCTAAATGAACCCAACCAGTGTTAGTGTGGAACACCCAACACAGTACAGTCCGACTGTACTGTACTGTAA